>BLSH010419362.1:177562-193711 GCA_018402905.1 Glandirana rugosa
CCGTCACATCCACCTTCACCGCCACCATCTCCTCATCCTCCTCCATCGCCATTCATATACTTCTTTTTTTGAATAGGCCTCAATACAAAAAAAAACCATGTTGGCTACCTCCTCCTACTCCTCTACCACCGCCACTTCCACCTACACTGCCTCGGTCACCATTTTACTTCCTTTTGCAGCCCTCTAGGGCTTTCCAGGACTTTGTTACAGCCATTTTTGTGCCTAAAAGTTCGGGTCCCCATTGATTTCAATGGGGTTCGTTGTCCGGACCCGGACTTTGTCCCGAAGTTCGGACGGACCAGCAGAACCCGGACTTCCAGAGGTTCGCTCAACTCTACTGGTGATCCAAACTAAAGATTGTAAGGGATTTTGAATTGTTTTGAATAATTTTAAATAATAAATAGCTTAAAGTGTTACTAAACCCAGCACCCTGCATTCACTATATCTGGTCTCCCGCAGTACACAGAACATGGAAATGCAATTAATTTAGTGATTGTAAACTGCTAAATAAATACCTTTTCTTATCAGCAGTATATGGCAGGCTTGTGACTTCTATCAGTGTCTGGTTAAAGCTTGTAGGAGGAATTTTCATGCTATGCCTGATTGTCCTATAAGGCTGCAGGACCCCTGATCCTCTGTCTGGACAGTGGTGATTGGCTCTGTGCCAATCATATGCACCCTCCCATGAAAAAAAGCTCTCTAGCAATACACACCAAACTGAGCATATGCAAGGCTCTGTTCTATCAGGCGATGGTTTGGGGACTGTGGAAGAAGGATAGGAGCAGAGAAGATCAAACAGACTTCCTTTTTACACAATGCAGAGGATTAACTTTGGTTCCACGATGAGTATAACAAGCATGCTTTACTGCATATACAGACTGATTTTACTGTTGTGGGTTTAGCAACATTTCATCAGTAGTTTTGAATAGTTATTTTATTATTATTTTATCATTTATTTTATTATTGAATAATTATTATTATTAAAATTATTCTATTTTAATCCCGTAAATCCTGCAACACCGTGCCACAACCGTATGCATTGCATGTGGTTGCAAAGTGGTCCCATTTATTTGCATTGCGCACACTGTGCGATGGTACTGCCCGGCAAATGTGTAAGGTCACTTACAATAAGAAGATTCTCCAGTGGGTGTTGATTGAGAAGGGATGGTGGAAACCTCCACATTTGAACAACTGCACAAATAAGGACACAGAGCACTTTTCAGCACTAGACACTTTATTGATTAACCAATTAGCCATTTTTCCTCCCCGGTGTCATGTGACTCATTAGTGTTACAAGGTCTCAGGTGTGAATGGGGAGCAGGTGTGTTACATTTGGTGTTATCACTCTCACTCTCTCATACTGGTCACTGGAAGTTCAACATGGAACCTCATGGCCAGGAACTCTCTGAGAATCTGAAAAAAAGAAGTGTTGCTCTACATAAAGATGGCCTAGGCTATAAGAAGATTGCCAAGACCCTGAAACTGAGCTGCAGCAAGGTGGCCAAAACCATACAGCAGTTTAACAGGACAGGTTCCATTCAGAACAGGCCTCGCCATGGTCAACCAAAGAAGTCGTGTGCACGTGCTCAGCATCATATCCAGAGGTTGTCTTTGGGAAATAGACATATGAGTGCTGCCAGCATTGCTGCAGAGGTTGAAGGGTTGGACGGTCAGCCTGTCAGTGCTCAGGCCATACATCGCACACTGCATCAAATTGGTCTGCATGGCTGTCGTCCCTGAAGGAAGCCTCTTCTAAAGATGATGCACAAGAAAGCCTGCAAACAGTTTGCTGAAGACAAGCAGACTAAGGATATGAATTACTGGAACCATGTCCTGTGGTCTGATGAGACCAAGATAAACTTATTTGGTTCAGATGGTGTCAAGCGTGTGTAGTGGCAACCAGGTAAGGAGTACAAAGGCAAGTGTGTCTTGCCTACAGTCAAGCATGGTGGTGGGAGTGTCATGGTCTGGGGCTACATGAGTGCTGTCGGCACTGGGGAGCTACAGTTCATTGAGGGAACCATGAATGCCAACATGTACTGTGACATACTGAAGAAGAGCATGACCCCCTCCCTTCGGAGACTGGGCCACAGGGCAGTATTCCAACATGATAATGACCCCAAACACACCTCCAAGGTGACCACTGCCTTGCTAAAGAAGCTGAGGGTAAAGGTGATGGATTGACCAAGCATGTCTCCAGACCTAAACCCTATTGAGCATCTGTGGGGCATCCTCAAATGGAAGGTGGAGGAGCGCAAGGTCTCTAACATCCACCAGCTCCGTGATGTCGTCATGGAGGAGTGGAAGAGGACTCCAGTGGCAACCTGTGAAGCTCTGGTGAAGTCCATGTTCAAGAGGGTTAAGGCAGTGCTGGAAAATAATGGTGGCCACACAGAAAAATGGACACTTTGGACCCAATTTGGACATTCGCACTCACTTTTGTTGCCAGCAGTTTAGACATTAATGGCTGTGTGTTGAGTTATTTTGAGGGGACAGCAAATTTACACTGTTATACAAGCTGTACACTCATTACTTTATGTTGTAGAAAAGTGTAATTTCTTCAGTGGTGTCACATGAAAAGATATAATAAAATATATACAAAAATGTGAGGGGCGTACTCAGTTTTGTGAGATACTGTAAGCATGTTGAGCATTTTATTTTATTGCATGTTGTTTATTTTTTATTTTGTTTATTGTACCGTCTAAAGCAGTGGTCTCCAAACTGCAGCCATTTGCTTGCTTTTCTCCGGTCCTTGGGGCATTATTCCCCCCACTGTTAGCAACAGTGGGGCATAGTTCCAGACACTGACATCCACAATGGGGCACTAGTCCCCTCACTGACACCAGTGATGGGGCACTATTCCTCCTATTGATTTCAATGGTGGGGCACTATTCCTCGCACTAAGACCAATGATGGGGCACTATCCTTCCGCTGACACCAGTGATGGGGCACTATTCCTTCCAATGACACCAATGATGGAACACTATTCCTTCCATTGACACCAAAGATGGAACACTATTCCTTCCAATGACACCAATGATGGGACACCATTTCTTCCACTGACACCAATGCTGGGGCACTATTTCTCTTACTAATACCAATGATAGGGTACTATTCCTCCCAGTGATACCAATGATGGGGCCACTGATACCAATGATGGGGCACTATTCCTCCCATTGACACTATTGATGTGGCACTATTCCTCCTACTAATACCAATGATGGGACACTATTCCTCCCACTAATATCAATGATGGGGTGCTGTTAACCCTCCTAATAACAATGAAGGGGTATTGTTTACTCCCACTCAACCCAGGACACTTTCTTCTCCCACTGGCTACAGTCCGGCCCCCCTAAAGTTTGAAGGACAGTAATCTGGTCCTTTATTTACAAAATTCATAGACCCCTAATCTAAAGCACAGTGCACTTTATTTTTTACAGAAAATGTATATATATACATATATATATATATATATATATATTCTCATAGTCCTGAGTTTGTACTAACTCATTAGTGGGTCATGTATTGACTATCTACAGCTGCTTGAGAAGGTGTACCATAGGTCTGCTTGTAAAAATAAAAAACTTGTTAGCCTGCTTGCCTATGTAGATTGCACAAATGAAGAAATCAAGAACAGCGCACTTCATGATCTGCACAGAGTATGCTTTTACTTGATCATAAGGCAGCCCATACATTAGTCATCTTTTTTGTTCAACCTGATTCCCCTATTCACACACTCGATGTGGATGAGGGAATCACTCCCATTGGGCTACTATATTCTGACAGTGGGAAGACTTACCCGCCATCAGAATATACTGATTGGCACTGCTGGCTATACCCAATAGCACTTAACGTGTGCAAATTTTTCCAATACACTGGTTGTATGTCAATCGGTAGATCGACTTCTGTGCAGCCAACCTGTCCATTCGTGGATTGAAATTCATCCGGTCCCTGCTGAAGCGGCTGACTTTTGATCCATGTATGGCTGGCTTTACGCCTCATCTCATACAACCGTTGTAGAAATACACAATTAAATTCTGCACATGCAAAATCAACATTTCACAGATCAATGCTAACAATCACAAACTACAACTCCTTCCTCACACAAATGTCATCTTCAAGTAGCCAAGAGCTATAAATGTGAAGATATAAATATATATGAATGGCCAGGATGATGCAGACATTTCCAGAAGAGCCTTGGCTCCACTTAAAAAAAAGGTTGCCCTTTGACCTGTCCACTAGGAACACGACCTTCCAATTTCTCCAGCGACCTTTGCTCTCTGACCTGTCCTGAGTGTTGAGGGTACATTGTACACATTGTTGCACATCAGCTGAAGCTGTTCTACATTATAATGATGGTATTATATTTAGCAATTGTGTCTACCATTGATCCTATGCTAATTCATATTGGTATTATATTTTGAAAGGTTATGAAAGGTTAAAGTGTATGTAGACTCTAACAATACATTTATCTTATTTGCTCCCTTTTGGTCTATTAAAAAAATGAAAGCACCTTGTATATCAGTTTGAAAACTGAAAAAAAAAAAACTGTCCATCCTGCCTGAAATATTCTCTGTCTCTTCACTGTTATCAGTTAGCATTGTTCCCTGCTATCCCTGTGGACTACAAACCCCTCCCCATGTTATGGAGAAGAGAGGAAGGTGTTATGTAGTCCCAACACAGTGGGGTTGATTTACTAAATCTGGAGCATGCAAAATCTGGTGCAGCTCTGTATAGAAACCAATCAGCTTTCTGTCAAGCTTAATTGAACAAGCTGAAGTTAGAAGCTGATTGGCTACCCTGCACAGCTGCACCAGATTCTGAGTGCACCAGCTTTAGTAAATCTCCCCCAGTGTGATGTATTCCTGCATGCTCTTTAACCTCTTCCTGACCATGCTATAGTGCGCATCAGCAGGGATCTGTGATCAAGGTAAAGAGCCTATCACAACGGCTCTTTACCATGTGATCAGCTGTGTCCTTTCACAGTGTAAACAGGATTTGCCAGTCATCAGCAGTCCTCTCCTCATGCTGACAGCACATGAGGAAAGGAGAGCCAGTACGCGGCAATCCACATCTACACTGATAATAAGGGCACTAGTCATCAGTGTTCTGAATATCAGTGCAGCCCCATCAGTTCCCATCAGTGCTGCCTATTAATGTCGCCTATCAGTGCCCATCATTGCGCCTATCAGTGCTCATCAATGCCGCATATCAGTGCAGCCTCATCAGTGTCCATCAGCGCTGCCTCACCAATGCAGCCTATCAGTGGCCATTGTTGCAGCCTATCAGTTGGCATCATTGCAGCCTCTCAGTGCCCATCAGTGCAGCCTATCAGAGTCCATCAGTGCAGCCTCATCAGCGCTCATCAATGAAGGTGAAAAATTTACAAAATTTTATAACAGAAACTAACATTTTCAGCATTTTTCATTTGTTTAGCAAAAAATAAAAAAAACAGAGTTGATTAAATACCACCAAGAGAAAGCTCAATCTATCTCAAAAATTGCTGAAAACTTTGTTTGGGTACAGTGTTGCATGACCGCACAATTGTCATTCAAAGAGTGACAATGCTGAAAGCTGAAAATTCGCCTGGGCAGGAAGGGGGTTAAAGTGCCCCGTAGGCAAGTGGTTATAACTGTAAAAATAATGAAAATTTGTGTCAAATCCAAAATATCATCCTTTGGCACTTGCAGTATTTATGCCAAACTATCTGCACTGAAAAACCTGTGCTAAAATGTACAGACCTATGGAATCAGATCTGCATATCGGTAGGCACACAAGCTGTATGTAAACTCTAATTTCTGATATTTTTTACCATCTGATCTGTCAAATATCCCATGGAAAGTGTTTTATTATATCTGTTCAACCACTTCAACAAAAAATAGTGTCAGCTAGAAATCTTGGGAGCTGATGACTTCCTGTGCTTTCTGCCTTTGAACTGTTATCAGTTAGCATTGTTCCCCGTTATCCCTGACTACAAAATCCTTCCCATTGTTATGGAGAAGAGAGGGAGTATTATGTAGTCCTAAGGGTGACAACGCTGCTCAGTATGGTTGTCACCCCAGGAAATTAAATTAGTTAATAGCAGGATTAACAGGTTAAATTAAGGCTTCATGCACTCTGTATTGTATTGACGCTTTTTTCCTACAAGAGTTAGCATCAGCAAGAATGCTGTAAAAGCTGCATTTTTGCTTGGGCATTCCCACGCCTGGCATTAATAAATTCTATTGGCCAGAATTCTGTCCATTAGAATGCATTAACGCAAGAATGTGCCTAAATGCGTTTTTTTATGCTCCAAAGCTTCTCTCCTGAACACACAAGTGATATTTTTTTTTTCAACAGGAGGGAGGGACCAGGAGTGTCAGCGAAAGTCTTGAGAAGAGGAGGATCAAAATCACTGCACAGAGGAGGTAAGTATAGCATGTTTTTATTGTTAATGAAAAAAAAAAACAAGATTTTAGTATCACTTTAAATACACTGTAAATGATTCAGCTTTTTTAACAATTACAAAATTAATTTATAAAATTATGGCATAAGTGTAGCCAGTAATTAAAAATAACTGCTGTAGGACATGTTTTAACATGCCACCATTTTCATGTTATTGACATTCAAACACAATCTGGCTTATCCAACAAAGAAATGTTAACAAAAATGCCAAATCTTTAACAACAAATCAGAAATAACATCTTCATTTATTAGACTAGACTAAGGTTAAATCATACTCTACTGAAGAAATACTGCTGGGCCAGAGGAGCTACCAGTTTTGCTGTCCCTTGTGGAGGTGGGAACTAGGGCATATTGCAAAAGGTCTTTTAGGCCAGGCCGTGAGACCCCTGTGAGAGGCTTCTTACCTGTATGGTCCTGGGAGAGGTGTACCTAGCGAGGATCTAGCACTAGCACTATGCACATCTGCAGCTCTTCTCTCTTATTGATCCCACAACCCGCACCACTGATCTTCACTCTACTGAAGAAATACTGCTGGGCCAGAGGAGCCACCAGTCTTGCTATCCCTTGTGGAGGTGGGGACTAGGACATATTGCAAAAGGTCTTTTAGGCCAGACCGTGAGACCCCTGTGAGAGGCTGCTTACCTTGAGGGTCCTGGGAGAGGTGTACCTAGTGAGGATCCAGCACTGTGTACATCTGCAGCTCTTCTCTCTTATTGATCCCACAATCCGCACCACTGATCTTCACTCTACTGAAGCAATACTGCTGGGCCAGAGGAGCCAACAGTCTTGCCGTCCCTTGTGGAGGTGGGGACTAGGGCATATTGCAAAAGGTCTTTTAGGCCAGGCCGTGAGATCCCTGTGAGAGGCTACTTACATGAGGGTCCTGGGAGAGGTGTACCTAGCGAGGATCCAGCACTGTGTACATCTGCAGCTTTTCTCTCTTATTGATCCTACGATCCGCACCACTGATCTTCACTCTACTGAAGAAATACTGCTGGACCAGAGGAGCCAACAGTCTTGCTGTTCCTTGTGGAGGTGGGGACTAGGGCATATTGCAAAGAGTCTTTTAGGCCAGGCCGTGAGACCTCTGTGAGAGGCTTCTTACCTGTTGGGTCCTGGGAGAGGTGAACCTAGCGAGGATCCAGCACTGTGCACATCTGAAGCTCTTCTCTCTTATTGACCCCACAACGTGCACCACTGATCTTCACTCTACTGAAGAAATACTGCTGGGCCAGAGGAGCCACCAGTCTTGCTATCCCTTGTGGAGGTGGGGACTAGGACATATTGCAAAAGGTCTTTTAGGCCACACCGTGAGACCCCTGTGAGAGGCTGCTTACCTTGAGGGTCCTGGGAGAGGTGTACCTAGTGAGGATCCAGCACTGTGCACATCGCAAGCTCTTCTCTCTTATTGATCCCACAACCCGCACCACTGATCTTCACTCTACTGAAGAAATACTGCTGGGCCAGAGGACCCACTAGTCTTGCTGTCCCTTGTGGAAGTGGGGACTAGGGCAGATTGCAAAAGTTCTTTTAGGTCAGGCTGTGAGACCCCTGTGAGAAGCTGCTTAACTGGAGGGTCCTTGGAGAGGTGCACCTAGTGAGGATCCAGCACTGTGCACATCTGCAGCTCTTCTCTCCCCTCACTTCCTGGAGCCATTAGCTCCTGCTGCAGTAATCAAATCCAGGGAGGAGGGAGTGGGGGACAAGTCTCGCTGTCTGTGTCAATAGTGAGCCATTTTCAAGCCGGTGCCGTGGAGCCAGCAGCAGCCTCCCCCAACTCAGCAATTCCAGTCACTTCACGCCTAGTGACTAATCCCACTTTTGCTACTGTGGGAAGCGCCGCTAGCGAAAGTGGCAAGCACATAACCCCCTTCACTAACCATCACCTTGGCCACGGTTAAGTAACCGTCACCTTGGCTATGTCACCCATCTCCTGGCTGGTTGGCTACTATGGCATGTGATACGGACACTGCAGTCATTAGCAACTGCATTCTAGCTTCATCTACACAGAATTCTCCTCATTAGACCCTCTACTGTATCTTCTCTAACTCCAGTCCCCTGTTGTAAGCCCTGTTCTTTTGATACACTATGCATGCACCCCTGTATGACCTGCAGGGTGTGGCAACCTTACTAAAAAGTGGAAGTGTTTCCTGTTCAGTTACCCCCAGCTCAGCATGTCAGCCCGAGGACCTGCAAAATCAAGGAATTGTAACAATTTGCACCTGACTGAATAACTTGAGAACAGAAACACAATGTTCAAAAAAAAACTTCAGAACCTTCTTGTAAGCACCTGCTTACTTATTTCCCACCATAGATTTACCTATAAACCACACAGTAGTTCATTTCACTTCAAAATATCAAGTGTCTAGAAATCCGGAGACAAACACAGGACTGATTACAGTAGAGAAAGAAATGCAAATGTTCAGCTGCTGAAGTAAACAGTATGACACACATTATCACAGGTGTCTGATCTTTTGTGAAAATACCACAAAGTTTCATAATCTGAACTCAAAGTGCATTTCTATATCAGCAGCCAGATTGGGATATCACCTACTTCTTATTTGTATCACATTCACATAGAATAACGCAAAAAAAAATATTTAAAAATTGCTGATGACCTTTATCACTTGCTTAAAAATCCTACCTAGCGTTTCTCTTTTACATAACATTAATTTGTAAACGGAACTTTACAGCCCCTTTCACACGATCGGACCGCTCTGATCTGTCTGTCATTTTTCAGACAGATCCGAGCGGGCCACCCATAGACCACTATGGGCAGTTGGATGTCAGCGGAGATGAGTCCTGTCTGACATCCGATTCGACATCATCCGCTCAAAATAGACATATGGGTGATACGTACACCCATCCGTCTAGCAGATCGGATTGGATGGGATCAGATGAAAACAGACAGGCGGATCCGTTCCATCCGATCTCCCCATAGAGGAGAGCGGGGAGCTGACAGGTCCATCCCTGCACAGCGTGCAGAGACAGAGCTGTCATCCGCCGGCTCAGCGGAGATCATCAGGGAGATCACCCGCTGAGCTGGCGGACCCCTCTGAGCGGATCTGCTCACTGTGAAAGGGGCCTACTTTTGGTTTGTTAACCACTTGAGCTCCGGAGGTTTTACCCCCTTCATGACCAGGCTGTTTTTACTATTCGGCACTGCGCTACTTTAGCTGGTAATTGCGCGATCATACTACATTGTACCCAAACAAATTTTGTGTCATTTTTTTCACACAAATAGAGCTTTCTTTTGGGGGTATTTGATCACCACTGGTTTTTATTTTTTTGCGATATAAACAAAAAATTGTGAAAAATGTTAAAAAAATATATATATATTTTTTTACTTTCTGCCATTAAACATATCAAATACAATAAAATAAAACAATTACATTTCTTCATAAATTTTGACCAAAATGTGTTCTGCTACATGTTTTTGATTAAAAAAATCCCTATAAGTGTTTATTGATTGGTTTGCATGAAAGTCATAGCACCTACAGACTATGGTATATACTGGAAATTGTTATTGTTTTTTTTATACTACTAATGGCAGCGATCAGCAACTTATAATAGGACTGCAATACTGTGGCAAGCAGTCTAACACTAACTGATGCCGGGGGGAACTGACTAACTGCCACTGAAATCACCAGTGACATTAATACAGTGATCAGTAATAATACTATACACTGTCACTGTACTAATGACACTTGCTGGGAAGGGGTTAATATCTATGGCTATTGAGGGATTAAAAATGTGCCTAACTATGTGTGTACAGTGTGCTGCTTTTCACTAACAATCTCTCAGTTTCTCACCCCTGCTTTGTAGGGATGAGAACTGACAGATCGCCCCCTCAGTACAGAGCACTGTATTGTTTACCCACACAGAGCTGTGAGCTGTGTTTGCAAACTGCATATCAGCAGTTCCCGACTGTGAATCATTTCATCCGTGCACCCTAAACCCAGAAGTAGTCAGAGAACATACGGGTACGTCACTTTGCCTACAGCTGCCGCTCGCCTGCTTTTAACCACTTCAGCTCCTGAAGATTTACCCCCCGTCACGACCAGACTATTTGTTGCAATACAGCACTGCTTTACTTTAAATGACAATTGCGCGGTTGTGCGACGTTCTACCCAAATAAAGTTGATGTCCTTTTTTCCCACAAATAGAGCTTTCTTTTGGTGGTATTTGATCACCTCTGTGGGTTTTTTTTTTGCACTATAAACAAAAAAAGACCGACAATTTTGAACAAAAACTATATTTTTTACTTTCTGCTATAATACATATACAATAAAATAAAATAAAATCTTCATCAATTTAGGCCAATATGTATTCTGCTACTTATTTTGGGTAAAAAAAATCCCAATAAGTGTGTAATTTTTACTTTTTGCTATAATAAATATAAATATCCAAAAAAAAATGTAAAAAAAACAAAATTCTTCCTCAGTTTAGGCCTATATATATTCTTCTACATATATTTTTGGTAAAAAAAAAAATCCCAAGTAGCGTATATTGATTGGTTAAACCACTTACCAACCTGGCCCCTTTTTTACCTTTGTTGGTTACTAGCTAAAAAAAAGTGCAAGAAAATTACTTAGAACCCCCAAACATTATATATATTTTTTCAAACACCCTAGAGAATAAAATGGCGATCGTTGCAATACTTTTTGTCACACGGTATTTGCGCAGCGGTCTTTCAAGCGCAATTTTTTTTGCAAAAATTTAACTTTTTTGAGTTAAAAAATAAGACAACAGTAAAGTTAGCCCAATTTTTTTGTATATTGTGAAAGAGGATGTTACAATGAGTAAATAGATACCATACATGACACGGTTGAAAATTACGCGCACTCGCGGAATGGCGACAAAGTCCGTTATTTAAAAAGTTCCATAGGCGACATTTAAAAAATTTTATCGGTTACCAGGTTAGAGGTGCAAAGGAGGTCTTTTACTAGAATTACTGCTCCCACTCTGGCGATCGTGGCGATAACTCACATGTGTGGTTTGAACACCGTTTTCATGTGTGGGCGCGACTTACGTATGCATTTTCATTGCTGCGCGAGCTCACGCGGACAGTGGCGCTTTCAATTTTTTTTTTTTAATATTATTTATTTTTTTATTTTTAGCACTGTTCCTTTAATAAAAAAAAAATCTGATCACTTTTATTGCTATCACAAGGAATGTAAACATCCCTTGTGATAGTAATATATGGTGACAGGTACACTTTGTGGAGGGCTGGGGGGTCTAAAAGACCCCCCATCCCTCCTTTGCACTTCACAGTATTCAGATCGCCAAAAACGGTGATTCTGAATACTGTCATTTTTTTAAAATTGGTGCCATTAGCCGCCGAGTAAAACGGAAGTGACGTTGCTTCCGGAATTTGCCGAAGGAGACCTGATCGGAGCCGATTACGGCTTCTATCAGGTCTCCTTCTAGACGGCGGAGGCACCGGATCATCGCTCCGGTCTCCCGGTGGGACGGGAGGCCGGAGAAGAGCGGCGGAAGGCGGCAGGAGTCGGGGTGTCCCCTCCTGCCCCCTGGGGTAATGACCAAGCGGCTCCCGAGGCGGATCGGTCTTTACCCCTGGATAGCCGACCGCCCGCTCTAAAAAATGATACCGGGATATAGCCTGCAGCTGCAGGTTATTTCCCGGTAGAGCCGCTCAAAACCTATTTACGGCGCTGGTCGGGAAGTGGTTAAGTAAAAGTTATCGCGTCTACAAAATAGGGGATAGATTTATGGCATTTTTATTATTATTATTTTTTTTTTACTACTCATGGCGGTGATCTGCGACATTGCGGCGGACAGATCGGACACTTTTTTGGGACCAGTGACATTTATACAGTGATCAGTGCTATAAAAATGCACTGATTACTGTATAAATGACACTGGTAGGGGAGGGGTTAACTCTAGTGATGATCAAGGGGTTAAATGTGTTTCCTGGGAGGTGTTTCTAACTGTATGGGGGCTGAGCTGACTGGAGGAGGAGAGAGATCGCTGTTCCTAATCACTAGAAACAAACAATCTCACTCTACTCCCCTGTCAGCTTCTCCATTTAGAGAATGCCCTGTTTTTTTTCCAATGAATACAAAAAATTATCTGATTGGACAATGTGGAGATCATGACATCATCTGCCCTTCTTCTCTACCTCATCCAGTCTGAGAAAGCCTTGTATTCATTGAAACAAGATGTTCTTTGCATGACAGAGGTGCCTTGCAAGTGACCCTTTGGGGTTGATTTACAATAGGGAAATAGGCGGTGCACTTTGCAAAGTGCAGTAGCACTCTGCACGTGCAGCTGCTCCAGAGTTTAGTAAATGAGCAGAAGCTCTGCTGACTCCCATCATCCAATCATGGGCAAGCAAAACTGATGTTTTTTAAATTTTCCTTGCACGTGATTGGGTACTCTTAAAGTAACGTTTTACCTCATTTACTAAGCTCTGGAGCAACTGCACATGAAGAGTGCAACTGCACTTTGCAAAGTGCACAGCCTATTTACCTTTAGTAAATCAACCCCTTCATTTTCAGTATATAGAAGGAAAGTTGCTTGAGAAGCACCCGGAAGAGACCGGAGCTGACTGTATGCAGCACAGGCTGCTACAGTAGATTTCTACATCCCCAGCAGCCCTCCGGATGTGAGAAGACTTTGATAGAGCCAAGCTGGAGCATAGTACATTGTTTTAAAAAAATTCCTGGAGTTCGGCTTTTACAAATTTACCAGTTGTCTGGTGTTGCTTTTTAGTGCTTTGAATAGTCACACGTTCACTAACTGATTGGGATTACAGTCTAATTTTAGTGCTTAGGGTATAGTCTAGCAAAGTCATTTGTCGAAGGTCGCAAGAAGCTGACAAAGGAAACTGATGAGGGTCTCTGGATCATTTTTCTAGGTCAGTGGATGGGGTAGATGCTAATATTGTGGATGGTACTATTTTACATAATGATGTTTAACCACTTCAGCCCCAGAAGGATTTGCCCCCTTAATGACCAGGCCATTTTTTGCAATATGACACTGTCGCTTTAACTCACAATTGCGCGGTTGTGCAACGTTGTACATAAACAAAATTGACATCCTTTTTTCCCCACAAATAGAGCTTTCCTTTGGGGTGGTATTTGATCACCTCTGCGGTTTTTATTTTTTGCGCTATAAACAAACAAAGAGCGACAATTTTGAAAAAAAAAACATTTTTTTTTACTTTTTGCTATAATACATATCCAAAAAAAAAATTATAAAAAAACGAATTTATTCATCAGTTTAGGCCAATATATATTCTTCTACATATCTTTGGTAAAAAAAAAAAAATTGCAATCGGTTATATTGATTGGGTTGCGCAAAAGCTATCGCATCTACAAATGGGATAGATTTAGGGACTTTTATTTATTTTTTATTGATTTTACTAGATCTGCGATTTTTAGCTTTACTGCGACATTGCGGCGGACAATTCTGACCCCAAATGACACTTTTTGGGGACCAGTGACATTATTACATTGATCAGTGCTATATAAAATGCACTGATCAATGTAAAAATGACACTGGCAGGAAAGGGGTTACACACTAGGGGGCGATCAAGGTGTTAACTTTGTTCTCTGGGTGTATTCTAACTGTAGGGGCGATGGGCTGGCAGGGACATGACAGAGATCGCTGTTCCCGGTGACTGGGAACAGTAGATCTCTGCCATGTCCCCTGTCAGAATGGGGATCTGCCTTGTTTACATAGGCAGATCCCAATTCTACCTCTGTATTAGGCGATCGCGGGATCTACGGCGATTTGCACAGGAGAGCCGACCCGCCGCCATATAACGACGGCGGCTAGTCGGCAAGTGGCTAAATTGTAAATATTCACAAAGGTGGCACACTTTCAGAGATTCCCTTCTGTGTCCGTTTGAAGAAGCGACCAAATGTATTTTCACAGTGGCTCTAGATGTTATTATACAATACACACTTGTTCAGTAACAATGTGCAAACAGAAAAGTTAGGCCCAGAGTAAAAGACAACAAGACATTAGGCAGAGGCGTAACTAGAACCTTCAGGGCCCCCCGGTGCAAGAAATTATGAGGGGCCCCCCTGACCCCTGGCCAGGGCCCTTCCCTCTTCCCACTAATCCTGGGGTCCTTTACTCCCATCGCGGGTCCCTTTATTACGGTCCCGCAGTGGCACCCTTTCACAAGTTCTGCAGCAGGCCCCTTTACTGCCATCTTCGGGCCTCCCCATGATGGTGAAATGCCAGGGCCTGGTCCCAATTGCAACTTTTGCAATCCTGAAAGTTCCCTCACTGGTGTCAGTAGTTTTTCATTTTTATTTTAATTTTATTATTTTTTTTACCATTTCATTTTATTTCTTTTACAATTTTATTTGTATTATTTTTTACAATTTTTTTCGGAGCTCTGTTGGGGGGGTCTTTGATGAGATATCAGGGGTCTAAACAAACCTCAGCCCTCAATCTCCATCTGTGTAGCCTCAGCTGCACAGAATGAATGGACGGGAATAGCTGAGTACTGAGCCTCCCATTCATTCAGAAATGGAAGTATAGTAAAAACAGTTTACTATGCTTCAGTTATGAATGAACCAATTGATACCAATCACTGACTCTGTCCATTCAGAAAAGGAAGGAGCCGGTAAATGACAAGTTTACCAACCCGTTCTCATCTCTCCATCATCTACAGCAGCTGCCAGGAGAGAGGAGGGGGGAAGACAGCAGCTTGGCAGGGGGGCCAGGGAAGCACACAGGGACCCTGGGAATAGCAGAAGACAAGTAAACTGGATAGGAGGGGCGGTGGGGGCAGTGTATAGAGGAACCAATCTTCTCCATTAGGAGGAAAATGGAGGAGATTGGTTCCTGTAAGTGCCGCCCCCGCCATCCCTCTTATCCAGGTGTACAGGGGAGGCACATGGGCCCCCTGGAGCATGGGGCCCGGTTGCAATTGCAACCCCTGCAACCCCTATCGTTACGCCCCTGGCAGTGCCCCATAATTGCCAGGGAAATGTGGTAGACACCTCTGTTCCTCTTTAATTTAATAGGCATTATTGAAGAGAAATTATTATTAAAGAGAAAAAAGCACAAATTGCCAGTCCTAGTATCACTGGCAGGCTGCCTGTCTGTCCCTATAGAATTGCTTCCTGTGTATCCAGGTGCAGTGAGTTGTGCTGTTGCTGGCCCAAACGCTACTAAATCTCAATCAACATTGATGGGAGCTACAGAGAGAATGATTCCATATTTTTGACAGGGAGCAAAGCATGTTAGTGATCGTTGGCGTTTAGCCTTGGTGCATGGGGCTCTGGCATTTAGATGCAGAGTGAAAGCACTGGTATGCCAGTCAGCCCTATTAAGCTCTATGAGAGACTGACGGCTGCTGCGGCTGGATAATGCACCTAGCAGTACTTACATTTATGACAGTATGTGTCCAGGGAGGAATGCTTGGAATGCAGACTTCTTGTGTTCTGGGCTTTCATCCCTGGGGCTGGGTGCATATTGTCCTGACGTCTAGTTTACACAACAATTTCCATGTTCAGTATGCAGCTCTGCATGTGAGTTTACATGCATTTGTAATGTGTTTGTGGCACATTTGCAGTGCATTTTTGTTGCTATTTCAGTGTATTTGTGGTGCACTTTTTAGGCATTATTTTTTTACTAAGTTGCATTTGGAATTTGATCCATTAATGTGTGTTCCGGTATGTTTGTACAAATTTGTGTTCCGGTACGTTTGTGTTTAAAAGT
>BLSH010419362.1:193721-232156 GCA_018402905.1 Glandirana rugosa
TCCCCGCATTGCTATCCCCAACGTCCCCAACGTTAACGTTGGCCCGGGGTACGAGGTCCCCCGGGTACACGGAGGGGACATGTGGACCTATTCTCCTTACCGCCCCCGCCGTGAATCTCCTTTGTTAGAGGAGGTAAAAGGAGGATTACCTCCTCTAACCAAAGAGATATATGACGGGGGTGGCGGGGAGGATAGGTCAAATGAACAGAAGACGATAAGGGTCCCAGGGACACACGAAGGGACCGGGGGGACGGTTCGACGACAGAAGGGGGGAGGAGAGAGGACCGTCGACGACATCTACTACCTCTCTACTCTTGCCCAACCATTTGAACAGTAAACACAGGGACCCTGGGAATAGCAGAAGACAAGTAAACTGGATAGGAGGGGCGGTGGGGGCAGTATATAGA
Organism: Glandirana rugosa; assembly: GCA_018402905.1. Taxonomy (NCBI): domain Eukaryota; kingdom Metazoa; phylum Chordata; class Amphibia; order Anura; family Ranidae; genus Glandirana; species Glandirana rugosa. The sequence goes on from BLSH010419362.1 coordinate 194,129, forward strand.
GAAACCAATCTCCTCCATTAGGAGGAAAATGGAGGAGATTGTTTCCTCTAAGTGCCGCCCCCGCCATTCCTCTTATCCAGGTGTACAGGGGAGGCACATGGGCCCCCTGGAGCATGGGGCCCGGTTGCAATTGCAACCCCTGCAACCCCTATCGTTACGCCCCTGACATTAGGGTTGATTTACTAAAAGCAAATAGACTATGCACTTTGCAAAGTGCAGTTGAACTCTATAAATGCAGTTGTGCCAGAACTTAATAAATGAGCAGAAGCTCTGCTGACTTCCATCATCCAATCATGTGCAAGCAAAACTGCAGTTTTTAAATTTTCCTTGCACATGATTTGGTCTTCTTTGCAAAGTGAAGTTTTACCCCATTCACTAAGCTTTGGAGCAACTGCACTTGCAGAGTGCAACTGCACTTTGCAAAGTGCACAGTCTGTTTGCCTTTAGTAAATCAATCCCATAGATGGATGGACTACATGATTGGGTTAAAAGGGTTTTAAGGGGTTTGTCAGCTGGGGGGTCCTGGGAGAGTTACGGTAGGAGCACAGCAGACATCATGGAATATTCCTGCCCTCCCTCTTCCTTATTCACTTACTTTTGTTTTTGTTCCTTTTCTGTTGGTTGTGGATTGATTTACAGTATCTCACAAAAGGGAGTACACCCCTCACATTTTTGTAAATATTTTATTCTATCTTTTCATGTGACAACACTGAAGAAATGGCACTTTGCTACAATGTAAAGTAGTGAGTGTGGCAACAAAAGTGAATACACCACTAAGTAAAAATGTCCAAATCGGGTAAAATTAGCCATTTTCCCTCCCTGATGTCATGTGAATCGTTAGTGTTACAAGGACTCCAGTGTGAATGGGGAGTAGGTGTGTTAAATTTGATGTTATCACTCTCTCATACTAGTCACTGGACGTTCAACATGACGCCTCATGGCAAAGGACTCTCTGAGGATCTGAAAAAAAGAATTGTTGCTCTACATAAAGATGGCCTAGGCTATAAGAAGATTGACAAGACCCTTAAACTGAGCTGCGGTAAGGTGGCCAAAACCATACAGCAGTTTAACAGGTCAGGTTCCACTCAGAACAGGCCTCGCCATGGTCGACCAAAGAAGCTGAGTGCACATGTTCAGCATCATATCCAGAGGTTGTCTTTGGGAAATAGACGTATGAGTGCTGCCAGCATTGCTGCAGAGGTTGAAGGGGTGGGGGGGTCAGCCTGTCAGTGTTCAGGCCATATGTCGCACACTGCATCAAATTAGTCTGCATGGCTGTCGTCCCAGAAGGAATCCTCTTCTAAAGATAATGCACAAGAAAGAGAGTTTGCTGAAGACCAGTAGACTAAGGACATGGATTACTGGAACCTGTGTCCTGTGGTCTGATGAGACCAAGATAAACGTATTTGGTTCAGATGGTGTCAAGCGTGTGTGGTGGCAACCAGGTGAGGAGTACAAAGACAGCTGTGTCTTGCCTACAGTCAAGCATGGTGGTAGGAGTGTCATGTTCTGGTGCTGCATGAGTGCTGCCAGCACTACAGTTCATCGAGGGAACCATGAATGCCAACATGCAATATGACATACTGAAGCAAAGCATGATCCCCTCCCTTCGGAGACTGGGCAGTATTCCAACATGATAACGACCCCAAACACACCTCTAAGACGACCGCTGCCTTGCTAAAGAAGCTGAGGGTAAAGGTGATGGACTGGGTAAGCATGTCCCCAGACCTAAACCCTATTGAGCATCTGTAGGGCATCCTCAAATGGAAGGTGAAGGAGCGCAAGGTCTCTAACATCCACCAGATCCATGATGTCCTCATGAAGGAGTGGAAAAGGACTCCAGCGGCAACTTGTGGAGCTCTGGTGAACTCCATGCCCAAGAGGATTAAGGCAGTGCTGGAAAATAATGGTGGCCACATAAAATATTGACACTTTGGACCCAATTGGACATTTTCACTTAGGGGTGTACTCACTTTTGTTGTCAGCGGTTTAGACATTAATGGCTGTGTGTTGAGTTATTTTGAGGGGACAGCAAATTTACATTGTTATACAAGATGAACACTCACTACTTTACATTGTAGCAAAGTGCCATTTCTTCAGTGTTGTCACATGAAAAGATATAATAAAATATTTACAAAAATGTGAGGGGTGTACTCACTTCTGTGAGATACTGTATTTGATAATTTCCAACATTATTGGTCTAATGGTACTGGTTGTTATGGATGAAAGCATCAATGCGTCTTTTGTTTATTCATTTACATGTTTTGATGACATATTCAATGGGTTTTTTTAATTTATAATTTGAAGAGGATAAGGTCACAGCCATTGACCAAGGCTTGTTAACAACTGTTGCCATTTTAATCCTCCAATACACTAAAATGCAGGAAAAATGGTTTTATAGACACAAGAATAAACTCCTTCTAGTAAGCACAAAACTTTATCTGTATATTATTTCCTGATTCACTGCATGGCTTCCCAAAGGGCCTCTTTTAATGAAACATTTTACCCTTACTACACAAAAGGAAATTTGTGACCTGTTCATATATAGAAGATAGAATGCAATATCTAGCACATAAAAAAGATAACCAATTATTTAAAAATATTGTTTATAAAGTTGGACGCACACAGAAAGCATTCCTAATAAAACACAGCAGTTATTTCTGTATCTGGACGCTTCATAAACATTCAGCCTGCGTGTCTGCCCAGTATCGTTCCGTGTTCATTGCTGTTTGTTTATTTCCAGGGCTTGGAGAATTAATCTGCAGTTCTTGTGTGCTCTTCAGTCTAATGGTAATGGAAAAGCAATGTATTAAGCATTATGAAATCTAAAAATAAATTAAACAGTGCTAGCAGCACAATAGCCTGGGATATTCTCATCCTATTACTCTCAAGCTTCGAAGGGTACCAAGCTGATGTACACAGCATAGCTACTTGTTATAAGGTTAGACAGCCAGGGTGCTGTTGTATAGTGGGCACATTGGGTTGTCACGTTTATTTTTTATAAAACTGCTCAAAGTCCTAAAAAACGATGGTATCTTTTTTAAAAACCAAAGCAGAAATGACTGATGACAGCACAGCACAGACAATTGCTGCTGCATGCTGCAACACAACTAAATTGTATCTTTCTGTATTTTTTCAATGATAAATGCAATATAGATACATTGCAGTTTTAAAATAATAGTAGAGTAGTGTTCCATGTTAATGCAGAAAGTTTGGTGTCTAAGGCCTCATTCCCACAGGCGAACCAATCTGTGCAATTAGTCCAAAAGAAGGTGTAGACAGCACTCCGGATGAATGAGGAATAAAATACACTTTATTTCAAATCATGAAAGGTGAAACAAACATCCAAAATAATAAGTGTCCACTGTAAGTGGATGATGAGATAAGAGGCAGATAGATTAACGCGTTTCACTTAGTGAAATTCGCTTAGTCTTAATCTCAACCAATCTGTACGCCCATACGAATGGGTTCCTTTCACCTGCGCAGGATTCACAGGCGTTCCATGTAGCCGCATGCAGGCAGCCTGTTCAGATCACGTGGGCAGCTGCATGGATATGCATGGATCTCCAAGAGCATCTTTGATTGTACATCCGTACAGGACCAATGGACAGATTAGAAGGCAGTCTGTCTGTGTTCTGATGCACAGTCAGAGATGCGCTGGGACATCCATGCAGGTCCATGAGGCCAACTGTCCTTCATTGATTTGAAAGAGACTGTCTGCATGTGGATGCACAGAACACTTGTGATCCCTCACTGATGAAGAAAGCACCCTCTGCCCACGGAGTATCTGACGCCTATAAAGAGCTTATACACCCTCCTGAGGGATTCCTCCCCAGATATCTCCAGAAATGGGAAAGCAAGTTGGGTATCACACTATCCGATGACCAGCGGAATTAGATCCTCTATTTTGCCCATTATTCTTCAGTGGCCAGCAAATATCAGGAGTTGAGCTATAATATCCTTACATGCTGGTATAAGGTTCCACCCCTGCTGAAGAAAATGTATCTGGATAGTGTAAATACCTGCTGACGATGTGGAGAGGCAGAGGGTACCATGTTAAATATTTTTTGGTCCTGCAAGAAATTGGATGGATTTTGGTTAAAAGTACGATACATCCTAAGGCAGCTCACTGATTATGATTTGGGCTATAATCCGGTCAGATACCTTCTTCATCTCTCAGATCTTTCAAAACGCAAATATAAAAAGTCAATGATGATCCATCTTCTGAATGTGGCAAAGGCTTGCATTCCGGCCCTATGGAAGCGGGAGTCGCCTCCTTCGATCTCAATGTGGTTTGTTAAAATAGCTGACATTTACACCATGGAGAATGTGACCACATCACAGCATGGTAAGGAGGAGGAATTTAATAGAACATGGAATCAATGGTCCCCTTTTATAAGCTCTAGGGAATATGGAGTTTTTTTTACTGAAACTGGAAAGTACAAAATCTGGTGCAACTTTGCATAGAAACCAATCAGTGTCTAGGTTTTATTGCCAAAGCTTAATTGAACAAGCTTTCTTTAGAAGCTGAATGGCTACCATGCACAGCTGCACCAGATTCTGAGTGCTCCAGTTTTAGTAAATTTACCCCAAGGTCTTGCTTTAGCAGAGGGGGAGTAGAAGGGTTCTAAAATTCTCTTTTTTTTCTTTTTTTTTCCCCTTCTCTATCTTCCTCTCCTATATAGAGGTATGTGTTATATTGTCAATTCTGTGATAATTGGTCTAATACATAGTCAGGACGACAGAAGTCTAAAGAGCCTGCTATCAATGGAAGCAGGGGAATGTGAATATATATATATATCGTTTTTCTTTTTTTTTTCTGATGGACTCGCTGAAGAACTGAACTATTTATAAGTTACGTTTTTAGGTACAGTATGTATTCAATGGGCTTTTTTTCTGTATGTGTTTGTTGTATAAAAAAGCTGTCAGATAGAGAGTATTAAAAAAAAAAAAAAATAAAGAAGACAACCCTTTGCATGGGCGTATGGATTGGTTCATCTGTGTGAATGAGGCCTTTTAAACTCCAAATTTTCTGCATTAACATGAGAGACCTGTGCATCCCTAACACACGGATTGGTTCACCCATGTGGTCCAATAAGGTCCAAAGCCTTGTACACACAATGCGAATTTCAGACGACAGAACGTCCATTTTTTGTTGGATGCTTGTCTCATGTCGAAAGTAAAGAACGTACTAACAATGCGAAAATTTTGGTACGACCGAATTTAATGTCAGAAGGGACGTAATATGTTGAATAGTTTTGTAGGTATTTTTTCATCTCTGAGCATGCATAGCTGTGATCGTACAATTTTTTTCTATGGATGATACGAAAATCCGACGTTGAGTTGCCGTAAAAAAAAAGTTCTAGTCTGTACAACCAGCTTTTATCTTACAAAAACAAATCAAAATCGGCTGTCAAAAGGAGCATACTAACGGTAAGAATTTCGCACAATCGGCCGTCAAACGAAAATTCCCGTCCGAAATTTGCATTGTGTGTACAGGCCTTTAGGCTTTAAACACCCCAAGCCTGAAGAAGGGATCTAAATTAAATGAAAGCTTGCATCTTTAATAATTTAAAGATGAACATCAACCTACCTTGCTAAAATCTTCTTTCTAATCCGTTATAACTGTCCAGGTATGTTCATAAGAAAAAAAACAAAACATATTTTCTACTCCATGGATTCCATTGTTGTCTTGTGTTGCCTTCCCTCCAACCCAAAGTTCTTCTTTGCACTCTGCTCCTGTAAAGCCATCTTGCATTGTGGCGGTGTGAGCAAGAGTAGGGGAAGTTTGTGCATGCACAGATGCACTGCGGGTCTACGTACGGGCAAGATATTACACTGAAACACCAACATGCTGCCTCCTGGGATGTCATATAGACATTCCAGGAGGCAGCGGTTGGCTTGGCATATCATCCCCGCCTAGGCAAGGATTCAGTGAAGTGTGCCCATGGCAAAACATTTTTTTTTTTACATTTAAAAGAATGTAATAATGTAGAATGTATTTAATGTGAAAAAAAACAGTTGGTAGTTGGTCTTAGGTTCTTTAAATAAACCAAAAACTAGCTTTTTCTTCACCAGAATTCCTCTAGCACAGGGATTCTCAACCAGGGTTCCTTGGAACACTAGGGTTCCTCCAGAGGTTGCTAGGGGTTCCTTGAGCAGTGGGCACTTTCTGCCTCTCAGGTGAGTTCCCACTGACAACATTGATCTTTTTAGCTATCTAAGGAGGTAATTCTTCCCAGTGACCACAAGTGTAAGGAACATTCTTCCCACTCACCATCACACTAAAATATCATGAGTTGTATATTTCAAATTTTTAGCAGGGGTTCCCCGAGACCAGAGGACTATTTCAAGGGTTCCCCTGTGTTGAAAAGGTTGAGAAAGGCTACTCTAGCATATAACCTCCACCTATTCTCTAGCATAGCAATGCTTAAGACCCCTTTCAAACTGAGGCAGTTTTCAGGAGTTTTAGCGCTAGAAATAGCCTCTGAAAAACACCTGAAAACTGCCTTCCATTCTTTGAAGTGTGTCTTTTCACACTGGGGTGGTAGGCTTGCGGGAAGTTATGAAAAGTCCTGCGAACAGCATCTTTGGGGCGGGTAGGGAGTGCTGTAAATAGTGCTCCCAAGATGCGCCTGCCCATTGCAATGAATGGGCAGCGCCTGAAAAGCTCTTCGGAAGTGCCACAAAACAGGTCTTTTTTTTTAAGATCACATGACCTTAAAAACCTGGCACGCTAGCGCCCAAAAACTGGCGCAAAAGTACAGCTAAAACCCCGCTAAGGCATAGCATAAATGACCGCTGCTTTAGCTCTGTTTTAGCGGCGGTCTGGTGTGAAAGGGTCTAACTGTTAAAGGAAACATATACTGAAAGGATTTGAAGTCTGCCATTGCTGACCTGTACTAAAAATCGTAGCTGTCTAGTAGACATGTCCAATAGCTTCAATACTTTCAGAACCACTGACCTGGAAAAAGTATGCAGATCAGGAGTTCTGACTTCACTTTCTAATCTGCTTGCTTGTTATGGGTCAGTGACTCAGAAAGTCTTGGTGGCTGAGACATGCAGGTAGCAAGTATTTATAAATGGAGGTCAACGGAGTCCCCATAATCCTTTGACTACAGGTCTCCTTCAATGAGTAAAGACATGGTTTGCAATTACTGAAACATCACAATGAGGAGCGTAAAGCATTCTAAAGTGGCCTCTCTAAAGTCAATATTATCATGTCATTTTAGCATGCCTTCGGTGTTATTTAGCACTCCATTAAAGCTTCGTGGGTCAAGGCTATCATGTCTAATTTGAAAGAACAATTTCTGGTAATACACCATCTGAGACAATGTAGACTACTTGTCCAGTGCTGACTGGTATGCCTGATAGTAATGGCTGATGCTATGATGATTAAGCACTCAGCTTGATACTGACTATGGGGTACAATACCTTTATAGTATGTAAATAAAAGGCAGCACACAGTATACACAGTATCTAGCGTATAAAAAATGTAAAATGTATAATCAATCTCATAGTACAGAATGTATACATCACAATACACACATAGATATAGACAGCAGATCTCACCATCTAGCCCACTAAGCTAAACAAAGACATATTGATATCTAAATCACATAAGTTACAGAGTCCCATGATGGCAAGATCCAAAATAGCAGTACATGGCTAAGGCTGTGTGCCACCATTATGGCACATTTAAATACCTATGGTGATCACACTTGTGGCCTGAATTGAGAAAGGGATTCTTAGCTGTGGTGATCACACTTGTGGCCTGAATTGAGAAAGGGATTCTTAGCTGTGGTGATCACACTTGTGGTCTGAATTGAGAAAGGGGTTCTTACCCAGAAACATTGTTAGGTAAGTCAACCTCCACTTGCATCCAGGTGTCCGCATGCCGATGTGCTTCCTCTCTGGCATTATACTAATTAGTATTTTTTATTTTCTATTGCTATATTTGATCTCCCCATCATGTCAATCTAATTTATTGCTTTTATTCAGATTAGAATATTCCTCTGTTAAATTTAGTAAAGCAGATGGTCAGATCTGCTGTACATATGCATATGTGCATTGTGATATAACCGTTCCAAACTAAGTGATTTGCAATATATACAAATCTTTAAAACATTAAAATTGTGGTATGCTGCACTTTATTTTCTTCTTATTGGAATATTTGAGCTCTATTTATGGTTTTAGCATCCACATTTTCTCTACAAAGTATGCTTAGTTGCATTCTACATTTTTTTAATAACTGTCTGCTATGTGTTTGTCTGATATTGACTGTGGTATGTAATGCTTTAGCACAGTCTCTAGCATTATTTACTTGTTATATGATAATAACAGCATGTGCAGTTGAATTGGAACAATATTTGTTTCCTTATTTAAATCCATATAGAAGGCCCATAGGACATCTGAAATATCTAATTCTCTTGGTCAAAGTGTGTGGTCAAAACAGACAGTGACCCTATACCCCTGGAAGGATCACAACATGTGTGCCATCTTAAATTCTTTGTGCTAATATTACTGACTTGCTCCAGACAGGTCCTGGAGTCTGTGATATGTACAGTAGGTGGTCTTGCTGGGGCCAGACTGTCCTTACTGTGCAAGAGAGAAGACATAAGATATTTTACAGTTAGCAAAATAAGTTGCATATGTAAGCTACAACGACTGTGGATGGGTCACCCGAGGCTTTCTACAAGAACAATATTATAAGCAGAGACTTCAGGTTCATTTTAAAAGTCAGAGTTTATGGCATTAATCCCTTGGACATAAAGTACACTATATTGTCAAAAGTATTGGGACACCTGCCTGTACATGCACATGAACTTTAATAGCATCTCAGTCTTAGGCCGTAGGGTTCAATATTGAGTTGGCCCACCATTTGCAGCTATAGCAGCTTCAACTCTTCTGGGAAGGCTGTCCACAAGGTTTAGGAGTGTCTATGGGAATATTTGACCATTCTTCCAGTAGCGCATTTGTAAGGTCAGGTGCTGATGTTGGATGAGAAGGCCTGGCTCACAGTCTCCACCCTAATTCATCACAAAGGTGTTCTATTGGGTTGAGGTCAGGACTCTGTGCAGGCCAGTCAAGTTCCTCCACCCCAAACTTGCTCATCCATGTCTTTATGGACCTTGCTCTGTGCACTGGTCCAAATAATTTGGTGCAGGGGGGATTATGGTGTGGCGTTGTTTTACAGGGGTTGGGCTTGGCTCCTTAGTTCCAGTGAAGGGAATTTCATGCTCCCAACTTTGTGGTAACAGATGGCTCCATCCTGTTCCAACATGACTGTGCACCAGTGCTCAAAGCGCTGTGTAAATTGATGGTGCTATATAAGTACCTAAAAAAAAAGAAAAAACTACACTCAGTTGACTTATGTTATAAATAATCTATGCTGCGCTTATGGTGACATTGTAGGCATAGGTAAATACATCAAAATGCATTTCTGGCTCATGAAAGAGACCCTACCATTAAATGCCACTTAGATAATGTACACTCTTATGAAATTATGCTCTACAATTTCCTACTATATAACCAAATTTCACCCAAAACTTCTGGAATTAGTGGAGAGTGTCACTTTAGTCACTGCACGGTTTTCAGGATGTCACTAATGTCATAAACAGGATGGTGTGGCATGGAGTGGGCATTGGAAGGAGTATAATGATTCCCCTTATCAGTCACTTCCCTACCTATACTGAAGGTAAGAGATGTGCTTAGATCTTTTGAGAATCAATGGTAGCGGAAATAACTGAGGACAGAGTCTTTTGAAGTATCGTTGTTCTGTTTGCTTTGACCATGTAAAATGACTGGGGCCTTGTGAAGTATGAATAGGGGGAGAAGGTGTCGTTTTTCGAGTCAAGCTTTTGCAGTACATTTTGGCAAGGCAGCCCATTCATTTTGAATGGACCCCCAATACACCATAATGCAGTTTTTAATCGACTTGCGCATTTTTTTTTTTTTTTTTTATTACTGCTCGGCAATGCACAGATGGTTGACAATGCGGTGCACTAAAACACACATGCATTGTGGTGCACTAGCCAGATTTATGGGAGTACCATTAAATATAATAATGCAATGAGGCACCACGCTTAGTTGATGAAACTGTGCATAGCTTGAAGTAAGGACACTGGTGTTTTCTTTATATCTGTACTTGTCGGGAATGTCGTTGGAACAGCACACATCTGAATAGGCAAACTGTAGGAATGCTATTTTATTCCCTTTACGCTTACTATTTGTGCACAGACCATAACGATCCTGGTGGTCATTGTATTTAATTTCTATGCAATTAAGCAAGCATGGAGCAAAAAATAGAGTATTCAGTCAGTACTACAGTTTAGGTAACATAAGAGTGGTCTAAGCTAAAATCCCACCTGTATGCCCTGGTCAGTTCAGCCTCTTGCATCACAATCAGTATCAGACATAGGAACTGGCATTGTGCCTCACAGTCAATATTAGGCGATTCTTTCGGCATCATACATCAAAGTCATTATCAGACATTGCGGTCACTATCAAGCTCTACAATCAATCTTAGGTACTGCAATCAACAACTGGCACAGCTGTTCTGACAGCAGACAAATAACCCAGCATTGCCTGCAAAACTGTAGAGAATATGACCATCATTACATCTGCCGGTTACAGCTGAGGTGATTTGCGTAACCATTTCCCAAGGGAGGGGTTCCAACCGGTAGCTTGTGCTGGGGTTCCAACCGGTAGTTTGTACATCTGGACCTACTGTATATGCCTAGATGCCAGAGCACAAGGAGTTAACGGCATTGAAACACACAAAACCTGATTATGGTATCTGGCTGACAGCTGAAAACCTTCTAATGATGTGAACTGGCTGACTGGCTGTGCTTCAGTCTGCATTTTATCTAAGATCAGTCCTTCTGCTAGTCAGCTGCTAGCATTAGTGTGCCTGGAAGTCAGCTGCTTCTGTGGGATTATCCATCAGCAAAAATAGAGAGCGATGTCTGTATGCTGGGGGAGGAAGCAGACATGGTCACTGGTACATTCTCTCAATCTGTGGGTGAATGTGACCACCTCACCACATGTTTAAGAGAAAAACAGAAGTCCAGGGAAAGCTGGCAGGAGACATTACTAGGCACATCAAATGAATGAGTAGCCATAATGACCTTTGTTCAATATGTTTCATCAAGGTCTGAGCGTGACTTACTGAAATAATTGTTGCTGATGTTTCTGATCTCTTTGCCTAATGTAAATTGTTTGCTCCCTAGAGTCTTGTCCTGGCTGGCCGAGCACGTAGAGTCCGTAAAACCTACCAATGTCCTCATATCACTTTGTGGCCATGATGTAATGCTTTGGATGTGGATTACACCATTGTTAGAGAGCATACAGTATTACCTTAAATTGCCTCTTATATTTTTCTTTATTTTACCCAATTGATACCATCATTATTGTAACAGTTTGCAAAGAACATTGCACTAATCACATTAGTCACTGCCACTTGATGTCCAAACCTTGCTCAAGTATGAGCGCTGCAGGGACAATTTTGGTGCACACAGTTGAATAATATAAGATGGCTCACCTTTGATTTCAAATGTCATAAAAGGTAACTTACTGTAGTGCTACCTACAATGAGTCCTCTGTTATTTGCCTCAACCTGCTTAAGAACGTCAGCCCCTCTAGGCCAGACTAGGATGAGTGTACAAAGCATGCAATATCACAGAAACTCACTGAAAGTAATACACAAGCACAAGGTAAAGGAGTTGCTCTGTGATGTAAGGGATGGTGGGGGACACACAATCAGAAAATCATAAGAAAAATACCGCTTTTGAAGTGATCGTACGATAATCTGATCGGTAGTACACAGCTTTCAAGAGCCATCATGACAGTTCATCCAATATTATAGAAACATAGAAAAGTGACGGCAGAAGAAGACTGAGTAATCCATCGAGTCTGCCCCTTTTTATTTTTATTTATTTTTTTTGTTTTCACATTAACCTTGTTGTCTGACTATAGATTTATGTTTATCCCAAGCATGTTTGAAGCCATTTACTGTTGACTGCCTCACAACCTCTGTTGGTAGTTTATTCCAATCATCAACCACCCTTTCAGTAAAATAATACTTTCTAAGATTAGTTTTGAATTTCCACCCAGTTAGTTTGAGGTCATGTCCCCGTGTTCTTGATTTTGGTTTCATATTGAAAAGACTGCCCTCCTGAACCTTATTCACCCCCTTGATGTATTTAAAGGTTTCAATCATGTCTCCCCTCTCCCTTCTTTCCTCCAGACTGTACATATTAAGTTCCTGAAGTCGCTCTTGATATGTTTTATCCCCCAGACCTTTCACCATTTTTGTTACCCGTCTCTGTACTCGTTCTATCTGATCAATATCTTTTTGTAAGTGTGGCCTCCAGAACTGGACACAGTATTCTAAGTGAGGTCTCACTAAAGATCTATATAGAGCAGTGGTTCTCAACTCCGGTCCTCGGGACCCACTAACAGGCCAGGTTTGCAGGATAACTGAAATACATCACAGGTGATATCATTTGCTGCTCAGTGATTGCAGCATTCTAGTCTGCATCTCCCCAAGGTAATACTTAAAATCTGGCCTGTTGGTGGGTCCCAAGGACAGGAGTTGAGAACCACTGATATAGAGGAATCAGAACCTCCTTCCTCCTGCTGGTGATCCCTCTACTGATACATCCCAGAATTATATTTGCTTTTCCCACTGCCTGGTCACACTGTTTGCTCATTTTGCAATCATCTGAAATAAGCACCCCCAAATCTTTTTCTTCTGTAGTGCTGGCTAACACTGTATCCCAAATGCTGTACTCTCTAAGGGGATTCTTTTTCCCTAGGTGCATTATTTTACATTTAGAAATATTGAAATGCAGTCTCCACTGCTTTGACCAATCTTCCAGCAATGCCAAATCATGTTCCAAGTTACAGACACCTCCAGGGATATCAACCCTATTACACACCTTTGAATCATCAGCAAAGAGACATACATTGCCCAGCAAACCTTTAGTTATATCACTTACATATAGGTTGAATAGAACAGGACCCAATACAGAGCCTTGTGGTACCCCACTAGTGACTGGTCTCTGTTCTGAGTGAACCCCATTTACAACCACATTCTGGGATCTATCATTGAGCCAACTGCATATTCACTGAACCACCCAAGGGTTAAGTCCCAGCTTGTACAACTTTTGTATTCATCATGTAGAACTGTATCAAATGCCTTGCTGAAATCAAGATACGCTATGTCCACAGCACCACCCTGGTCCAAAACACTGGTAATATAGTCAAAAAATTCAATCAGATTTGTCTGGCACGATCTGCCCTCAGTAAAGCCATGTTGCTTTGGGTCCAGCAATCTGTGTATTTTTAGGTGATCGATGATCCTTCTTTTCAGAAGTGATTCCATTACCTTGACTACAATTGATGTTAAACTCACTGGCCTGTAATTGCCAACTTCTACCCTGCTGCCCTTCTTGTGGATAGGTACAATATTAGCTATCCGCCAATCATGGGGAACTTCTCCTGTTAGAAGAGATTTACCGTATTTGCCAGCGTATAAGACGACTGGGCCTACTTTTCCTGTTTAAATATAGGGTTTGGGTTATACTCATCGTATAAGACTACCCCTCTTCCGCGATCTCAGCGCGGCTTGTGAGGAGACTTCTATCATAGAAGTCAATGTAAGCCGCGCTGAGATCGCCCTGAAAATAGTGCAGGAACCATTTTTCTAAGTCGGAGCGAAGCGATTTGCTCCTATTTGAAAGGTTCCATTGCACAGCATTGAGACGACTTGTCAGGCGACTCAAGTCGCCTGACAAGTCGCCTAGATGTGAACGGGCCACTTTTTTACATTTGGTGGTCACAAGCTAAAAGCATTTTTTTTTGCTAGAGAATTACTTAGGACCCCCAAACAATATATATATATTTTTTTCAAACACCCTAGAGAATAAAATGGCAATTGTTTCAATACTTTTTGTCACACGGTATTTGAGAAAGCGGTCTTTCAAGCGCAATTTTTTTGGAACAATTTTACTTTTTTGAGTTAAAAAATAAGACAACAGTAAAGTTAGCCCAATTTTTTTGCATATTGTGAAAGAGGATGTTACGCCGAGTAAATAGATACCATACATGACATGGTTGAAAATTGCGCGCACTCGCGGAATGGCGACAAAGTCCTGTATTTAAAAAGTTCCATAGGCGATGCTTTAAAAATTTTTAACGGCTACCAGGTTAGAGGTGCAGAGGAGGTCTTTTGCTAGAATTATTGCGCACACTCTGGCGATCGCGGCGATACCTCACATGTGTGGTTTGAACACCGTTTTCATATGTGGGCGCGACTTACGTATGCGTTTTCTTTGCTGCGCAAGCTCGTGGGGACGGTGGCGATTTAAACCTTTTTTTTTTTTTAATTTATTTATTTATTTATTTTTAGCACTGTTCCTTTAAAAAAAAAATCTGATCACTTTTATTGCTATCACAAGGAATGTAAACATCCCTTGTGATAGTAATATATGGTGACAGGTACTCTTTTTGGAGGGCCGGGGGATCTAAAAGTCACTTCACAGTATTCAGATCGCCAAAAACGGCGATTCTGAATACTGTCACTTTTTTAAAATTGGCGCCGTTAGCCGCCGAGTAAACCGCCGAGTAAACCGGAAGTGACGTCGTTTCCGGAATTTGCCGAAGAAGACCCGATCAGAGCCGATTATTCGGCTTTTGTCAGGTCTCCTTCTAGCCGGCGGACGCGCCGGATCGTCGCTCCGGTCTCCCGGTGGGACGTGAGGCCAGAGAAGAGCGGCAGAAGACAGCGGGGGGGTGTCCCCTCCCGCCCCCTGGGGTAACGACCGAGCGGCTCCCGAACCTGATCGGTCCTTACCCCTGGATAGCCGACCGCCAGCTCTAAAAAATGACACCGGGATATAGCCTGCAGGTGCAGGCTATGTCCCGGGAGAGCCACTCAAACCCGGCCGCCGCCTATTTACGGCGCTGGTCGGGAAGTGGTTGTGAACCGGCCCTAATCCCCAGCGTATAAGACGACCCCCAACTTTTGAGAAGAGTTTCATGGGTTAAAAAGTTGTCTTATACGCCGGCAAATACGGTATTTAAAAGATTTGTTAATGGTCCAACAACTATATCGCAAAGTTCTCTTATAACTCTGGGATGAATACCATCAGGGCCCATTGCTTTATTAAGCTTTAACCGAGTCAGTTCCTCAGCTACCTCTGTCTTCCGAAATACTAGAAATGAACCATCATTACTAGAACCAATATGATTCCCTAATTTGTTATCATTAGTGCAGTCTGTTTCTGAGAAGACTGAACAGAAGTAATTGTTTAAATCAGTGGTTCTCAACTTCGGTCCTCGGGACCCACCAACAGGCCAGATTTTAAGTATTACCTTGGGGAGATGCAGACTAGAATACTGCAATCACTGAGCAGCAAATTATATCACCTGTGATGTATTTCAGTTATCCTGCAAACCTGGCCTGTTAGTGGGTCCCGAGGACCAGAGTTGAGAACCACTGGTTTAAATGGTTTGCTACATCTTGGTCTCCCTCCAATCGGACAAGCACAAACATATTTTTCGTACGATTTTCGTTTAATCAGTATAGTTGTCGTTCGAAAATGCAA
Source organism: Glandirana rugosa (assembly GCA_018402905.1). Lineage (NCBI taxonomy): Eukaryota > Metazoa > Chordata > Amphibia > Anura > Ranidae > Glandirana > Glandirana rugosa. The sequence goes on from BLSH010419362.1 coordinate 209,740, forward strand.
TACCAATACAATACAACACATTACATTACTTCCGAATTTTTATTCTGTCGTACAAGAATTGTAAACTCTTCATTTTCGATATGAGACTAGCATGCAAAAAAAAAAAAAAGATGACCATTCAATCCCACTGTGTGTACCAGGCATTAGTACTTCGTAGTAGTGATATATAAAAGAAACCGGCACTGAACCAGTTAGTAAAGGCAAACTTAAAGAGGAAGTAAAACCAGATTGGGTTTACTTTCCTCTACATTCCCCTGTAAAGTAGAATCATGATGGGCTACTATGCCATTATGTGCCACTTACCTGCAAACGAAGCCTGTGACGTCCAGCGATGTCCCCTGTGCTGGCCGCATCCATCTTCTGCCCCTCTTCCTTCCGGGGCTGCGACTCCGGTGCTGTGGCTGGCCGGAGTCACGGGACATCACTCCCGCGCATGCGCGCGGGAGCCGCCATTCACGGCACGGTCGCAGTGGAGGAACGGCACGGAGGCCGTTTCTTCACTGCGCGTGTGTCGACATGACGCCGGCACAGCAAATACACTGGATATCTCCTGAACCGTACAGGTTTAGGAGATATGCAGGGCACCTACAGGTAAGCCTTATTATAGGCTTACCTGTAGGTTAAAGTGGTCGTCACAAGTTGACAACCACTTTAATGTACTGTCATCTGATATGGTGGAAAAGGAAGTAAGCATAGAAATGGGTAAACAATGGTAATAACACAATTTAGCAAACAGAGTGATTAGTGATAAGGCTTAGGCATAGGATGATACGCCGCATCCATATCGGCATAAACAGTAGCAAGGCGATCTAGAGTGCATCAGTGAGCAGTAATAAAGCTTGGTTTACTGAACACAGGAACTATACTGCCAAAGTGCATTGATGGCAGCTATGCTAGGCCTAGATGGACTGGATGTGCACTGTCCATAGAAATGAAGGAAATGGGAGAAGGGAACAAAGGAGGCTTACAGGGCGGTTTTACAGGAGGGGCAGTCCTTTATGTTGTTCTTCTGTAGGCTATTGTTGGGGTCCATTATGAAGTGTTGGTGGACTTAATGATAGTTTTAGTAAGCCAGCATGCAGTATAGGTGCAGTAAAGGTGCGGTAAAGATGCAGTAAAGGTGCAGTACAGGTGTAGTATAGGTGCAGTATTCTTAAAGTGATTGTAAAGTTTTACATTAAATTAAAATAATAATTATGTCATACTTGCTTGCTTAGTGCAATGGTTTTGCACAGAGCAGCCCCGATCCTCCTCTTCTGGGGTCCCTTGCTACCACTCCTGCCCCCCCCACCTAGTACACCCACTCATGCATGCTTGATCCCAAGCTGGGCTGTTTGAGTCTTTGTGTTTGAAACACATGGCCAGCAAAAATACGGTCACAAAGAAATTTGCTAAATGCCAGAAACACAGCATATCACATGATTAAAAGCTCATAATCCAAATTTCACTGGTGCATCCTCTGAAATAGAAGCAAACATTAAGGTTTACCTGATGCAATTTATATTTAAGCACTTAATGTTGAGATGGTCATATACTGAATGATCAGGTGGGCATGCACAGTCCGAATTTCACAAAAGACATATAACTGTAGAGAATCCAACTCTAGCCTTATGAAAATAATATTGTGAGCTTATATCTTGACACCATATATTGTCAAGACTTTTGTACTGTGTACTGATAAATCACCAGCCATTTTTTTCACTGGTGCAGTGTCGGTGCTGAGAATATAATTGGAGGAGCCAAGTTCCTGGTTCAAAATTCCACTATATTATAAAAGACAGACATACCATAATGATAAATGCTTAGTCAGCAAGTGAAAAATGTATTGTTATATAGTCGGCAACCTGAGCAAAGCATAGAGTTAAAATAAAAGTGTAATTTATAACTTCTGAGTGGAGCTGGTATAATCTTTGTAAGAGGCTCTCCAGCACAGACATGGCTTTCACAAGGAGTAGAGGAAGTTTCTATTACACAGATTGCTTATTGCTATAGTTTATAACTCTATATGATCAAATATATTGAAGAATAAAGCAGAATTTATATATTTTTACCATTATAGTAACCTAGAATATATAGAAATTCTGCCTTGTTCTTCAGTGTGTTGACTTATATAGAATATACAACAAGTAGTATAAGCAAGTGAAGGCCACACTGAGCATGATAACCTTAGTGATATGAATTGTCTTGCTTATATGGAAAAGATGTAAATGGGAACCAATTGTACTGCTTATATGAATGAAGCAGGGGGACATGAAGGATGGGCATAGTAAGCACTTTTAACAAGCACCCAGCACAGGTGCAGGCATTGCATTAACCCCCTAGCAGCAGAAAATTATTTCTGGGGGCAGAGGACTTTGTATTTTAACCAAACACAGCAGCCACTAGCACACAGGATACCGTTCATTCATGGTAAGTACCCTCACTGATGCTGTTTTATTATTATTTTTTTTTTAATCAGAAAGAAGTTTATTTGAAACAAACAGACAGATTTCTCAGAATACAGAATCACATATATAGATTATTCAGCATTCAATGTACATAGAGCATAATTTCCAAACCAGGTGCATAGATACGTCATCTATTACCCCCATACCTCCGTTCACCTGCACAATACCCGTCCATGCCCTTCCCAGTAAGATTTTTCTGTCCACCCATCCTCTGGGTTATGTTACATAGGAAGCATGTCTTTTAGCCTATAGCAGTAGTCGGTCCATTATTAAGTCCACCGGGGCAAGCCCCGGGGTACTCAGCCATGGTTCCCATAGGTCATTCAATTTAAGGGGCCTACCCCTATGTTGAAATATATACTTTTCCAGTTGCAGAGTGTGACCCAACTGTCCGATCCACTCCTTGAGTGTGGGGGGTTCCCCTGACTTCCAATGTATTAGTATAAGCTTTCTGGCCTGAAATAGTGCCCTGGCTATGGCCTGTCTATGTTTTTCCTCGGGGAGAGCATCATCCAGAATGCCCAGTATACATGGCCTAGGATCAACTGGGATGTCGACCTGGAACACCCTGTGCTCACCACCCCCGTCCAGTAACGGTGCAGCTTCGGGCATCTCCAGAGGAGATGTATGAGACTGTTTTATTATTTTTAGAAAAAAAAAATTCACTAAACTTTAGCTTTAACCTAAATGTAACCCTAAAAACTGACTCTAAACCTTAGGAATTATGTACCGTACATTATATTTGTAATGCCAATTACTATCCCAGCAATAAATTACTATCACAGAAATACTAACAGCAAATCAAAAATATGATACTGATAGTAAAGGCCTATACACACGGTCCAATTATTGGCCGAAAATGTTCCTACGACAGCCTGCCGTCCAATAATCTTACCGTTAGTACGCTCCATTCGACAGCCGATTTTCATTTATCGTCCAACAAAAGCTGGATGAGCCAACTAGAAAATATTTGCCTGCCGACAAGGCCACGTACGATTTTCGGCTCTTCTGTACAGAAGTTGGACAAACAATAGTTGACAGTACAAACATGAATGTTCGGAACCCAGGAACGAGTTAGAAGTGTTCGGTCGTGTAAGCACAAAATCAGCGGAAGGGGCCCAAAGGGTGATGCATGAAAACGGAACTTCCTTTTTATACGTTCGTAGCATGTCACTATTATTTTCCAGCACTGCCTTAACTCTCTTGGGCATGGAGTTCACCAGAGCTTCACACAGAGGCGGCTCTAGGCTTTGTGAGGCCTTAGGCAAAACCTAGACATGAGGCCCTACTTACATCCATAATGGGAAAAATAATTCAAGCGATAAAAAAATTTACTTTATAAATTGCATACATTAAGAGCTTTAAAGTGTTGGTGTCAGTATTCTCTATCTCGGTGCTGGTGTCAGTGACAAATTAGGCAGTTGCGAGACCCCTGCGAGTGCGAGGCCTTAGGCGACCGCCTAATTTGCCTAATTAGAGCTGCCTCTGGCTTCACAGGTTGCCACTGGAGTCCTCTTCCACTCTTCCATGATGACATCACGGAGCTGGTGGATGTTAGAGACCTTGCACTCCTCCACCTTCTGTTTGAGGATGCCCCACAGATGCTCAATAGGGTTTAGGTCTGGAGACATGCTTGGCCAGTCCATCACCTTTATCCTCAGCTTCTTTAGCAAGGCAGTGGTCATATTGGAGGTGTGTTTGGGGTCGTTATCATGTTGGAATTCTTCCCTGCGGTCCAGTCTCTGAAGGGAGGGGAAAATGTTCTGCTTCGGTATGTCACAGTACATGTTGGCATTCATGATTCCCTCAATGAACTGTAGCTCCCCTGTGTCGGCAGCACTCATGCAGCCCCAGATCATGACACTCCCTGCACCATGCTTGACTGTAGGCAAGACACACCTGGAAAAAAACAAATACATGACATTTAAATTGCCGGCAATAGAATACCATTGCTGGCAATAGAAAATGTTTAAAACAACGGTATGGAGTCCCCCCAAAGTCCATACCAGGCCCTTATTCGAGCATACAGCCTAGAGCTGCACGATTAATCGTAAAAGAATCATTATCTCTATTCACTCCCTCTACGATCTCCATCCCGTATTACCGCGATTCTCAGTGTAGTCATAATGGAGACAGAGACACTAGAAAAAACTGTCAGCTCAGGAGGAGATAAGAAGCTTCACACTGGGACACTTGGCTGCACTGGGCGATCCGACTTGTGGGGCGAATCAGTGCGACTTGCAAGCAACTTGACTGTAATAATAGGAACAAAAGACCTTACTCTATATCCCAGGAAACAGTGTACCATATATCCAAAAACGTGTTGAATAAACCTTCGAAGCAAGGCCCAGAGGGATTTTTAGAGGTACAGGTTCCCAATAATACAGTATGGGGGCGTATAAAAAGTACAACATTTATTGAATCAAGGTTAAAAGTCCATAACAAATATAATGAAAAAAAAAAAGAGGAAAAACCCCTCAGCATGAAATACAGTGTCTAACAGAATGCCGACCAGGCCTAGAGTAGGGCCCAATGACTGACGACCATCTGTAATTCCAACATCTTTTGAAGTTGATTGATTAGACTTCTTCCTCAGGGAAAATTATAGACACTGCATAGAGTAGTTCTAAAAAAAGTGATAATAACATTGAGTGAAAATTAGTAAGATATGTGATAATATAATAGGTCAAATAGATTGCACCAATCTGCAGCCACTTGGATGCAGATAATCACAAGGTATTATAGTAAAACAACTTTAGGTACACAGGAACTAGAACAATATGTGCATGCGTGATCCCCATTACTGAGACAAATAACACTTAGGCCTCATGCACACAGGACGTTTTTTGACTGTTTTTCAGCTGCAGAAGTTTTTTTCTACAGTCAATAAACCCTCCATCATGTTATCCTATGTGTTCATGCACACATGGGCTGTTATCAACTGTTTTTAGCTGGGGCGTTTTTGAGCTGTAAAAAAACCCCAAGAGCTGAGGGTTTTTTGGACTGTTTTCAGCTGTAAAAACATTCAAACACTTAACAACGTCCAAAAACGCTCAAAAACCCTTAAAAACGTCAATCCCCAACGTTTTTGGATGTTTTAGACCAATTGGAAAAAAAAAACGCTGGCCCTTTAAAAACGGGAAAAAACTCAAAAAAACGCGTAAAAATGCGTTTTTTGGCTGTTTTTTTAAAGTCCTGTGTGCATGAAGCCTAACCCCAAATGGAGCTGCCAAAAGGTTAATAAATACAATTGAATAATAGAAGTCTCCCCAGGAACCTTTTTCTAAGTCCGAGCGACTTGAGTCTCTCCTATCTGGGCAGACTGACAAGTCTGAGACCATTGCTGATAAAAGAAGCAAAGAGATACAATGTTTCAAATTATCAAAGGAATGAACTCCGGTGTATAGACGAGTCCAGTTTAACCATTTAAAGACTAAATCTTTTCTGACATTTGTTGCTTACAGGTAAAAATCCACTATTTTCTGCTAGAAGATTACTTAGAACCCCCAAATAATATATATATATATTTTTTAGGAGAGACCCTAGAGAATAAAATGGTGGTTGTTGCAATATTTTATGTCACACCATGTTTGCGCAGCAGTCTTTCAAATGGAATTGTTTGGGAAAAATGACACTTAAAAAAAAAAAAAAAACTAAACAGTGAAGTTTGCCCAATTTTTTTGTATATATTGTAAATGATCTTTATTCTAAGCAAAAAGCAAAAAAACTGATTCTCATTTTGGCCAGAATCGTGCAGCTCTAATACAGCCTGGCTGGCCAGGAAAGGGGGGGGGGGCAAGCGAGCACCCCCCCTCCTGAACTATACCAGGCCACATGCCCTCAACATGGGGAGTGGGTGCTTTAGGCTCCCCACCCCAAAGCACCTTGTCCCCATGTTGATGGAGACAAGGACCTCATCCCTACAACCCTGGGCTATGGTTGTGGCGGTCTGTGGGCAGGGAGCTTATTGGAATCTGGAAGCCCCTTTAACAAGGGGGCCACCAGATCCCGGCCCCCCATGTGAATGAGTATGGCCTACCAATTCACCAAATAAGTGTCAAAAAGTAATAAAAACAGAGAGGCAGTTTTTGACAATTCCTTTATTAACCACTTCCTGACTGTGTAACGACTATAGGCGATGACAGTGTGACTCTGTCCCCCGAATCGCAGCTTATAGTCATCGCTTGTGGGTACGATGCTACGGGGCGAGCGCGGGCCGGCATCGGGCGCTCGTGCCCGCCGCATGCTCCCTGAGCGGGGCTGCAGGTGGGGCGGACTCGATGTCTGCCGGCGACCCGCGATCGCCTGTGGCAGAGCCAGAATGGGGAACCTGCCAATGTAAACATGGTGGTTCTCTGATCTGACAAGGGGCATGTCAGAGATCTACTGATCCCTGTACTCGGAATCAGTTAGATCTCTGGTGCCCCTGGTAGCCCAGCCCCCATACAGTTAGAACACACACAGGGAACACAGTTAACCCCTTCACTGCCCCCTGCAGGTTAACCCCTTCCCTGCCAATGACATCTGTGGGGCATCCTCAAATGGAAGGTGGAGGAGCACAAGGTCTCTAACATCCACCAGCTCTGTGATGTCGTCATGGAAGAGGACTCCAGTGGCAACCTATGAAGCTCTGGTAAACTCCATGCCCAAGAGGGTTAAGGCAGTGCTGGAAAATAATGGTGGCCACACAAAATATTGACACTTTGGGCCCAATTTGGAGATTTTCACTTAGGGGTGTACTCACTTTTGTTGCCAGTGGTTTAGACATTAATGGCTGTGTGTTGAGTTATTTTGAGGGGACAGCAAATTTACACTGTTATACAAGCTGTACACTCACTACTTTACATTGTAGCAAAGTGTCATTTCTTCAGTGTTGTCACACGAAAAGATAGAATAAAATATTTACAAAAATGTGAGGGGTGTACTCACTTTTGTGAGATACTGTATATATATATATATAAAAAAACAAGGCATAATTCAACTTGGGTACCTTGAGAGTTTGCATACTTCTAACTGGATTAACCCCTTAAACCCTGCACCAGAGTGCGCAACCCTGTGTATTGCACACCATTGCAGGGTGGGTGTGGGATGCCCACATTCAGTTGAATCGGTAGTGTTTGGTAGGCGGGACTGTCCGCCGAACACAATGGCAGGATAATTTTTGTGACACCTTGATGCAAAACACCATAACTACAACATGTCCACTTAAAGCGGAGCTCCAGGCTCCTTCAGAAAATAATTAATGTCAGCAACTACAAATACTGCTGGATTGGTAATGTCACAAGGGGTTGATGCCACCAGGTGACGTTGCCGTTACTTACATAAGAACTGTCGAACGGCAAGCCAGAAATTCATCAGTTTGTCTTAGTTGACAGTGGAACAATGCTTTTTCCTTTTTCAGGTCCGGCAGCACGGCGGGCATCATGATTGAAGATGGATTTACTCTGGGACACTGTTTTTTATTTTTTAATAAAGGAATTGTCAAAAACTGCCTTGGTATTTTTATTACTTTTTGACACTTATTTGGTGAATTGGTAGGCCATACTCATTCACATGGGGGCCGGAATCTGGTGCCCCCCTTGTTAAAGGGGCTTCCAGATTCCAATAAGCCCCCTGTCCGCAGACCACCACAACCATAGCCTAGGGTTGTGGGGATGAAGCCCTTGTCCCCATCAACATGGGGACAAGGTGCTTTGGGGTGGGGGGGCTAAAGCATCCACCCCCATGTTGAAGGCATGTGGCCTGGTATGGTTCAGGAGGTGGGGTGCTTGCTTGCCCCCCCCTTCCTGACCAGCCAGGCTGCGTTCTCGAATAAGGGCCTGGTATGGATTTTGGGGGACCCCATGCCTTTTTTTTAAGACATTTTTCTATTGCCACCAATGCTATTCTATTGCCGGCAATTTAAATGTCATTCATGTCTTTTTTTTTTCTTTATAAATGTCAGTTTTGCAGCAAGTTCTATACATGGTACAGATGCGCCACTTTACAGGCAGACTAAGGGGACTCTACAGGCATTATATTTAAAGGATTTTTTTCAATTATATTGTTGCACTTTAAGGCCTCATACACATGGGCGTATCTAAAAAAATAATTAAAACGTCGGGCCCGATGTCTGGGAAAAAAATCGGCGTTTTCCGACGTTATGCATCGGCGTTAGTGAGAGTTAGTGAGCGTCGGCGTCAATAGGCGTCTTTAAAAGAAAAAAATCCTCTGCTATTTTTCAACCTACAAACGTTGGCGTCAGTAGTAGTAGGCGTTAGTGAGTGTTTTGCGGCGTCGGCGTCAAAAAAACGCCAAAACACTACAGCCTCAGAACGCGCTGGCCGTGGGTTCTAGTTTCAGCTCACTAACGCCAACGCCCTCTACAGCTCAAAAACGTTGGCGTTTTTATGGGGCCATTGAGTAACATGGAGAGCTGCAAAAAACGCCAGAAAACCTCGGCGTCAAAAACATCCGAGTGTATGAGGCGCCTAAGCATCATTAAAATCACTGCTCCTGTAAACGATCTTTTTTAAAAAATATTTGCATTGATACATGTCCTCCAGGGCAGTACCCCGACCATCATACCCTTTTTATGGGCAATTACTTGCATATAAGCCTTTTGGGGACTTTTGTTTTTTCAAGTTCAGGTCCCATAGACTTTTATAGGGTTTGCCATTCTGGTCAGAACTTTTTCTCAGTTGGGAGTTCTGGTGCGAACTGAACAGGGGGTGTTCAGTCCATCTCTAATTGCTATCACAAGAAATGTAAACATCCCTTGCGATGACAATAAAGCCTGACAGGTCCTCTTTATGGACTAATCTGGGATCAATAGACCCCATATCTCTCCTCTACAATGGAAAGCATAAGATAAAAAGAAACATTGATCTAGTACTTAAAAAATGGCATTGTGTATATTAGCCCGGAACCGGAAATGGCATCATGAGGTCGCTCCTAGGCCATAGAGGTGAGCAGAAACCATCTTTCCTCTGCTCACCTCTGTGGCCAACCTTCACTAGATTTGGATTGGTTCTCAGGGTTCCCGATCCGTCAGGTAAGCCCAAGAACCACAAGAAAGCGGCAGGAAGGAAGGGGGGGGGGGCAATCCCTCCCACCGCTTCTAAAAGTGATCTATTGGTGAATCCACTACTTTTATCAGAAAGACCAACTCTTGAGGGAAATTACAATACCGGGGTTATGGCAGCTAGCTGCAGCCATAACCCTGGTATTAAACGTCAAAGTAATGATGTATTTTCTCAGTTAGGCGGTCGGCAAGTGGATATGCAGATCCTTGTCCACTGCCTTTGCAGCTTAAGGGAGGGTGGTTAAAATGTGACTCAGTTATGTTTTTGCTGCCCCAAATGCAAGTGTAAATGAGGCCTAAGGGTGACAGGATTGAAAAAAGGTTGAGAAAGACCATTCTAAGTAACACTCTTAGACTAGGATCACCTCTTTTACACTGGACTTTAACCACTTGCCCCATGTACATATACTGCGGGGCGGCGGCTCTCCTGTGTGAAATCACGTACCTGTACGTGATCTCGCTCTTTCGGGTCTGCAGCACACACATGCGCTGCCGGCGACCAGATCCTGCTGTGATTGGACACAGCAGAAGCCAATCAGCGGGTCCGGTGGACCTGATGTCTGCCGGGACTCGCTGATCGTTCCCGAGAGAGGCAGAATGGCGGTCTGCCTATATAAACAAGGCAGATTGCCTTTCTGTGACAAGGGAAGACAGAAATCATGTGTTTCTGCTAAGTAGGAACACGGATCTCTGCCTTTCCACCGCACAAGCACCCCCCACACAGTTAAGAAGCACCCCCTAGGGACACATTTAACCCTTTGGATTGCCCCTGATTTTAACCCCTTCCCTGCCAGTGTCATTAGTACAGTGATAGTGTATATTTTTCAGCACTGATCACTGTATTAGTGCCACTGGTCCCCAGAAAAGTGTCAAAAGTCTTAATTAGTGTCCAATTTGTCCACTGCCATAAGTAGCTGATCGCTGCTATTACTAATAAAAAATAAATAAATAAATAAATATTACATAAAAATATCCCATAGTTTGTAGATGCTATAACTTTTGTGCAAACCAATCAATATACACTTATTGGGTTTTTTTTTTTTTACTAAAACTATGTGGCAGAATACATATTGGCCTAAAATGAGGAAGAAATTCGATTTTTTACATTTTTTATTGGATGTGTTTTATAGCAGAAAGTAAAAAATATTACGTTTTTTTTCAAAATTGTCAGTCTTTTTTTTGTTTATAGCGCAAAAAATAAAAACCGCAGAGGTGATCAAATACCACCAAAAGAAAGCTCTATTTGTGGGGAAAAAAAGGACATACATTTTATTTATGAACAGCGTCGCATGACCGCACAATTGTCAGTTAACCCCTTCCTTACCGGCGTATAGTAATTATACGTCGGCAAGGTGCACTCCCCTAAGTGCTCCTAAGAGGCCGTCATATGACGTCATGAAGAAGGGTAAACCTTCTGGAGCTAAAGTGGTTAATCAATATTTTAATAATGTGTAAATTAATTTATAGGAGATGACTATTCTTACTGATGATGGAAAACTTGTGCCCATAATATTACAAGTAAATCCACCTTATTTTTTAATTAAGATCATTTGTACAGTCATAGGGAAAGAAAATCCACAAATTCCACTTTATGAGAGAAGCACTCATTTTTGAATCTCGTTTTTAAGCTAGAACTCTGTTCACACAAAGGTACCCATACACTTTGAAACAAACATGCTTGTTGTTGTATTGAAGATAGAATTAGTTGGTGAATTCCTGCACTATTTGTCTGTACACCCTCTATTCACTTGGCTGTGTTCATTCACAGTGGGCTAAGATTTGACAGTTTGAAATTGTCAGTGTTGCTCAGATTAACACATTTATTTGGGGATAATACCATGACCAAATGTTAATCTTTCCTGATTATTTCCTGCATTCTGTCCAACTGTTGAGATCACGGTCTAGCTAACAGCACCAGCATGAGAGGCTCCAGCACAGAAGGACGCACACCGCGCTCTACTGATGTCCTGTGCTGTCTGCGGCCCACATGAGAGTGCTTAGAATCCCTGGAGTGTCCTTGAAATAACTAAGGCAGCTGGGCTGGTGGGCATCTCAGAATTATAATGGGCTGTCTGTGGAGGTGGATGTGGCCGCTTCATGTATTTTCAGGTGGCAAGAAACACACATCAGCATTTTCTCACTGGGAACGAAGGACAAACTGTCTCTGATCCTTCTTTTCTGTTGCTGTTTGCACAAGGATAATTGAACACAATATTGTGTTATCAAACTGGCATTTCCGAAGGCAGAAGGTTTGGTGTGCTTGACCTCAATCAGTCCTGTATACAGGAAACCTTTCCTAAATAAAGGAGGCTGCCAATGCTGATGTCTCATTCTGCAAATTATAGTTGTCTGGTTGGCACATTGGCCTACTTGTATCAATACCTTGGGTACTCAACCGGAATACTGTAAGTGTATCCACGGAAGACTTACCCCCCCCCTTCATGACCAGGCCATGTTTTGCGATACAGCATTGCATTACTTTTACTGACAATTGTGTGGTCGTGCAACGCTGTACCCAAATGAAATTTATGTCATTTTCTCCCACAAATAGAGCTTTGGGTGGTATTTTGATCACCACCAGTTTTTTTTGCGCCATAAACAAAAAAAGACAGACAATTTTGAAAAAAAAATTATTTTTTACTTTCTGATATAAAACATATCCAATAACAAAAACAAACACATTTTTTTATAAATTTAGGCCCATATGTATTCTGCTACATATTTTAAAAAAAAATCTTAACTGCTTCCCAACCACGCGCCGTCTTTTCACGGCGGCAGTCGGGGAGCTGGGCGCGAATCGCCGTAAATAAACGGCGATTCGCATTTTGGCCACCAGGGGGCGCGCGCCCGCCACACTCCCGAGGAGTGTGCCCGCGGCTCGGGCGGACCCGATGTCCGCCGGCGAGCCGCGATGAGCGGCTACAGGGAAAAGAAGGGGAACCGCCGATGTAAACACGGCGGTTCCCCGCCCTGTCAGTGGGGCATGAGAGATCTACTGATCCCTGTCACTGGGATCAGTTAGATCTCTCATGCCCATGTTAGCCCAACCCCCCCACAGTAAGAACATACCCAGGGAACACAGTTAACCCCTAGCTCCCCCCCCCAGGTTAACCCCTTCACTGCCAATGACATTTATACAGTAATCAGTGGACATTTAAATTTCTGATCGCTGAATAAATGTCATTGGTCCCAAAAAAGTGTCAAAAATGTCCGACATGTCCCCCCCAATATCGCAGTACCGCTAAAAATCGCAGATCGCCGCCATTACTAGTAAAAAATAAAAAAAAAATAAAAACCATAGAAATGAATTCTCATCATCCGTAAACGCGGCCACTTTTGCGCAAACCAATCAATAAACGCCGATTGCGATTTTTTTTATCGCAAATATGAGGAAGAATATAAATCGGCCAAAAACGGTGAAAAAAAATGTTTTTTTATATTTTTTTTTTGGATTGGAATTTTAGCAAAAAGTAAGAAATTTGGGTTTTTTTGCAAAATGGTCGCTCTTCTTTTGTTTATAACGGCGATCAGAAATGATGCAGAGGCGATCAAATACCACCAAAAGAAAGCTCTATTTGTGGGAAAAAAAGGACGCAAATTTTGTTTGGGTACAACGTCGCACGACCGCGCAATTGTCCGTTAAAACGACGCAGTGCCGAATCGCAAAAAGTGCTCTGGTCCTAAAGCTGCAAAACCTTCCGGGGCTGAAGTGGTTAATAATAATAATAATAAGCATATATTGCTTTGTCTACAAACTATGGTATATATACTGGTATTTTTATTTATTTATTTTTTAAAACTAGTAATGGCGGCAATCAGCGACTTATAACAGGACTGCAATATTGCGGTGGACAATCTGACACTTTTGACACTTTGTTAGGAACCAGTGACACTAATACAGTGATCAGTGCTAAAAATATGCACTGTCACTGTACTAATGACACTGGCTGAGAAGAGATTGAACATCTAGAGTAATCAAAGGGTTAAACGTGTGCCTAACCAGTGTTTTTATATACTATGTGTGCGGATTTCGCTAAGGGATGTGATGGACTCTCTTTCCCTTTGCAGGGAAAGAAAATCCTTCACCTCCCCGCTGTCAGGACGTGGCTCTGTTCCCTGCTACACCATCAATCTACTATCCCCTGATCCACCAAAAATCCACTGTTCCCTTCTCCAACAACAATCCACTGTCCCCTGCTCCACCAACAATCCACCGTCCCCTGCTCCACCAACAATCCACTGTCCCCTTCTCCAACAACAATCCACTGTACCCTGCTCCACCAACAATCCACTGCACCCTGCTCCACCAACAATTCACTGTCCCCTTCTCCACCAACAATCCACCGTCCCCTGCTCCACCAACAATCCACTGTACCCTGCTCCACCAACAATCCACTGTACCCTGCTCCACCAACAATCCACCGTCCCCTACTCCACCAACAATCCACTGTACCCTGCTCCACCAACAATGCACCGTCCCCTGCTCCACCAACAATCCACCGTACCCTGTTCCACCAACAATCCACTGTACCCTGCTCCACTAACAATCCAATGTCCCCTGCTCCACCAACAATCCACTGTACCCTGCTCCACCAACAATCCACTGTCCCCTTCTCCAATAACAATCCACTGCCCCCTTCTCCAACAACAATCCACTGTAACCTGCTCCACCAACAATCCACTGCACCCTGCTCCTCCAACAATTCACTGTCCCCTTCTCCAACAACAATCCACTGTCCCCTGCGCCACCAACAATCCTCTGTACCCTGCTCACCAACAATCCACTGTACTCTGCTCCACCAACAATCCACCGTCCCCTGCTCCACCAACAATCCAATGTCCCCTGCTCCACCAACAATCCACTGTCCCCTTCTCCAACAACAATCCACTGTCCCCTGCGCCACCAACAATCCTCTGTACCCTGCTCCACCAACAATCCACTGTCCCCTGCTCCACCAACAATCCACTGTCCCCTTCTCCAACAACAATCCACTGTAACCTGCTCCACCAACAATCCACTGCACCCTGCTCTACCAACAATTCACTGTCCCCTTCTCCAACAACATTCCACTGTCCCCTGTGCCACCAACTATCCTCTGTACCCTGCTCCACCAACAATCCACTGTCCCCTGCTCCACCAACAATCCACCGTCCCCTGCTTCACCAACTGTACCCTGCTCCACCAACAATCCACTGTCCCCTTCTCCAACAACAATCCACTGTACCCTGCTCCACCAACAATTCACTGTCCCCTCTTCCACCAACAATCCACTGTCCCCTCTTCCATCAACAATCCACTGTCCCCTGATCCACCAACAATCCACTGTACCTTTCTCCAACAACAATCCACTGTCCCCTGCTCCACCAACAATCCACTGTACCCTGCTCCACCAACAATCCACTGTACCCTGCTCCACCAACAATCCACTGCACCCTGCTCCACCAACAATCCACTGTACCCTGCTCCATCAATAATCCACTGTACCCTGCTCCACCAACAATCCACTGTCCCCTGCTCCACCAACAATCCACTGTCCCCTGCTCCACCAACAATCCACTGTATTCTGCTCCACCAACAATCCACTGTCCCCTGCTCCACCAACAATCCTCTGTCCCCTGCTCCCCCAACAATCCCCTGTACCCAGCTCCACCAACAATCCACTGTACCCTGCTCCACCAACAATTTAATGTACCCTGCTCCACCAACAATCCACTGTACCCTGCTCCACCAACAATCCACTGTACCCTGCTCCACCAATAATCCACTGTCCCCTGCTCCACCAACAATCCACTGTATTCTACTCCACCAACAATCCACTGTCACCTGCTCCACCAACAATCCTCTGTCCCCTGCTCCCCCAACAATCCCCTGTACCCATCTCCACCAACAATCCACTGTACCCTGCTCCACCAACAATCCACTGTACTCTGCTCCACCAACAATGCACTGTACCCTGCTCCACCAACAATCCAATGTCCTCTGCTCCACCAACAACCCACTGTCCCCTGCTCTACCAACAATCCACTGTAACCTGCTCTATCAACAATCCACTGTTCCCTGCTCCACCAACAATCCACTGGCCCCTGCTCCACCAACAATCCACTGTCCCCTGCTCCACCAACAATCCACTGCACCCTGCTCCACCAACAATACACTGTCCCCTTCTCCAACAACAATCCACTGTCCCCTGTGCCACCAACAATCCTCTGTGCCATGCTCCACCAACTATCCTCTGTGCCCTGCTCCACCAACAATCCACCGTCCCCTGCTTCACCAACAATCCACTGTACCCTGCTCCACCAACAATCCACTGTCCCCTTCTCCAACAACAATCCACTGTACCCTGCTCCACCAACAATCCACTGCACCCTGCTCCGCCAACAATTCACTGTCCCCTTCTCCAACAATAATCCACTGTCCCCTGCTCCACCAACAATCCACCGTCCCCTGCTCCACCAACAATCCACTGTACCCTGTTCCACCAACAATCCACTGTCCCCTCTTCCACCAACAATCCACTGTCCCCTCTTCCACCAACAATCCACTGTCCCCTGATCCAACAACAATCCACTGTACCCCTCTCCAACAACAATCCACTGTCCCGTGCTCCACCAACAATCCACTGTACCCTGCTCCACCAACAATCCACTGTACCCTGCTCCACCAACAATCCACTGCACCCTGCTCCACCAACAATCCACTGTACCCTGCTCCACCAATAATCCACTGTACCCTGCTCCACCAACAATCCGCTGTACCCTGCTCCACCAATAATCCACTGTCCCCTGCTCCACCAACAATCCACTGTACCCTGCTCCACCAACAATCCACTGTCCCCTGCTCCACCAACAATCCTCTGTCCCCTGCTCCCCCAACAATCCCCTGTACCCAGCTCCACCAACAATCCACTGTACCCTGCTCCACCAACAATCCAATGTACCCTGCTCCACCAACAATCCACTGTACCCTGCTCCACCAACAATCCACTGTACCCTGCTCGACCAATAATCCACTGTCCCCTGCTCCACCAACAATCCGCTGTATTCTACTCCACCAACAATCCACTGTCATCTGCTCCACCAACAATCCTCTGTCCCCTGCTCCACCAACAATCCACTGGCCCCTGCTCCACCAACAATCCACTGTACCCTGCTCCACCAACAATCCAATGTACCCTGCTCCACCAACAATCCACTCTACCCTGCTCCACCAACAATCCATTGTACCCTGCTCCACTAACAATTCTCTGTGCCATGCTACACCAACTATCCTCTGTGCCCTGCTCCAACAACAATCCATTGTACCCTGCTCCACCAACAACCCACTGTATCCTGCTCCACCAATATTCCTCTGTCCCCTGCTCCACCAACAATCCCCTGTCCACATAGTGTCCTCTGCCCCCTGCACCCCACCCCACACACACACACACACACAAACACGCTGTGTAGGTAGAACTCTCCTACCTTACACAGGTGTAGAGCACAGCAGAGATCGGCATCACAGGCTGGATAGGAAATGAGTACACTCTTCACATTTTTGTACATATTTTATTCTATCTTTTCATGTGACAACACTGAAGAAATGACACTTTGCTACAATGTAAAGTAGTGAGTGTACAGCTTGTATAACAGTGTACATTTGCTGTCCCCTCAAAATAACTCAACACATGGCCATTAATGTCTAAACCGCTGGCAACAAAAGTGAGTACACCCCTAAGTGAAAATGTCCAAATTGGGCTCAAAGTGTCAATATTTTTGTGTGGCCACCATTATTTTCCAGCACTGCCTTAACCCTCTTGGGCATGGAGTTCACCAGAGCTTCACAGGTTGCCACTGGAGTCCTCTTCCACTCCTCCAGAACGACATCACGGAGCTAGTGGATGTTAGAGACCTTGTGCTCCTCCATCTTCTGTTTGAGGATGCCCCACAGATGCTCAATAGGGTTTAGGTCTGGAGACATGCTTTGCCAGTCCATCTCCTTTACCCCCAGCTTCCATCACCTTTACCCCCAGCTTTTTAACAAGGCAGTGGTCGCTATCATGTTGGAATACTGCCCTGCGGCCCAGTCTCTGCAGGGAGGGGATCATGCTCTGCTTCAGTATGTGTCACAGTACATGTTGGCATTCATGGTTCCCTCAATGAACTGTAGCTCCCCAGTGCTGGCAGCACTCATGCAGCCACAGGCTATGACACTCACATCACATTGCTTAACTGTAGGCAAGACACACTTGTCTTTATATTCCATCTTCACCTGGTTGCCACTACACATGGTTGACACCATCTGAACCAAATAAGTTTGTCTTGGTCTTATCAGACCACAGGACATGGTTCCAGTAATCCATGTCCTTAGTCTGCTTGTTTTCAGCAAACTGTTTGCGTGCTTTCTTGTTCATCATCTTTAGATGAGGCTTCCTTCTTGGACGACAGCCATGCAGACCAATTTGATGCAGTGTGTGGCGTATGGTCTGAGCACTGACAGGCTGACCTTCCACCCCTTCAACCTCTACAGCAATGACCTTGTAACACTAATGAGTTACCTTATACCGGGGAGGGAAAATGGCTAATTGGGCCCAATTTGGACATTTTTACTTAGGGCTATACTCACTTTTGTTCCCAGCGGTTTAGACATTAATGGCTGTGTGTTGAGTTATTTTGAGGGGACAGCAAATTTACACTGTTATAAAAGCTGTACACTCACTACTTTACATTGTAGCAAAGTGTCATTTCTTCAGCGTTGTCACATGAAAAGATATAATAAAATATTTACAAAAATGTGAGGGGTGTACTCACATTTGTGAGATACTGTATATATGCATATACTAAGTGAAGTTGCTGGCCTCAGGTGGAACACAGAGGTGAAACAAATCCTCCTACATAAGTTGTACCTGTCTCTCTGCAGCCATCTCTTATTTTCATCAGTTCAAAGTGCTGAATTTATAAAGCTTGCCTGAGAGTTAAAAAAAAAAAAAAACAGGGGTGACATTACACTCTGCAGAGCTCAGTGAGGAGAGATTTGAGAGCTGATTGGAGGGAAGGGACACACCCTATTTTACACAGTACACACAGGAACAGAGCTGAGGCTCTCAGTCAGATGAAGGTCCTTCTCCTGTCACCATTTTTCTCTTGGTGTCAAGAAAACCTGACAGAAGTGACTCATGCTGATAGCAAAGGAATGAAGCAGCTGACAGAAATGACAATTATTTCTCTTAATTAAGACAAGTCCACACTATAGAGGGATATGCCTTGCTCATATTTCATATATGAGGTTTATAACCACTTTAAAAAGAAAACAGTTTCAATAATATGTGGCTTTTGGAGAATATATCTATACACACAGGAGGGGGTGGTTACACTTAAAGGAGAAGTATGGCCAAAGCTTTTTTGGCTATACTTCTGTGAGTCACAGGCGTGCAGTTAATTCTGCACTCAGTGACAGTAAGGGAAGGACTTTATAGGCAACATGGAGGCAAAAAAAAAATATGATAAAATGCAACTGTTTATTTCAATATCAATAAAAATAACATAGAAGAATGTACATTATAAAAACCACAAACACAAGGTGTGCTCCCATTGGGTCCTCAGAATTTCTATACTTAATTCTGCACTCCTGTGACCCATTTCCACCCAACAGAGGTTATTACCGACCATTGTCATTCAATTTTGTTTGTGTCAGGTATGTTCAGTGTTGTACTGTTCCATGGATAAAAAGGTAGTATTATCCACCGAATGTTTCCAACATTTTTTGAAAATTTCCATGCACTAATCACTCTTTCTGACAGTGGGAGTGTTTACAACAGACTCGCCTACTACTAAGTCATAAAGGATGTTCTTCTTATTGCATGGCCTAGACATATTGCCTCATTTTATAGCAGTTAAAGGCTTAACGGCAAAGTTTCTCTGGAAATTATTTTGCAATGTTGCAGCCATGAAATACTTTACTTAGTAACACTGATGCTTCACTGAATCAAACAAGATGTGGTTTGGTTCACCAATGTAATCTGGAAAGTTTTTTTAAGTTGCAATATATTTTCTTCCCAATCTGACACTAATAATTAGGAGGAGGAGGAGGAGGTGGGTTTAAATCTCCCCCAAAAGATACTTCATCTTCTGGTCACCTGAAGGGCTCTTTCATACGGGCTTGTCCGCTGGGCGACTCCGCTTTGCTCAGTGGGGGATCGACCCGCTAATCCCTGCTCAGCAGGTGGATGACAGGTTCTGCCTCTGCTCACTGTGCTGAGATGGGCCTGTCAGACCCCCGCTCACCTATATGGGGAGATTGGATGAAAATGTACCGCCTATTCGTTTTTATCCAATCCGATCCGCCAGACGAATGGAAAATAGGGTCTCCACCAGGGTTGCCAACCACCAGTAAATTTACTGACAGTTTGTAAAAATCAGTGATTTTTACAACTGTCTATAAATATCAGGGTCTGATAATTTGTCATGCTGTGCTGACTTTTTAAGTGTAAATCAGGCAAATTATTTGATATAGTTATTGTCAGTGTTTCCATGTTGTGTTTAAATATAAATTGCCTTTGTTTTTAATAGGAGTTTTATTATTTTTCAAGTTGCCAGTAAAAAATGTGCTCCACCAGTAAATTTTCTATGCTTTGCCAGTAAAAAACGCTGCTGGAGGTTGGCAACACTGGTCTCCACCCATCTGGATTTCACACACAGGATCGGATTGGATGGCAGCGGGTGTCAGTGGACATGTCACCGCTGACATCCGTCGCTTCATAGGAGTGAATGGAGGCTCCGATCAGGCGGTCTGATCAGAAAGCCCGTGTGAAAGGGGCCGAAGTGTGAAACTGTGTATAATAAAACTGACATAGGCAAATGGTAGGGGAGTGTCTGTTTTACCTTTGACATTCAAAGATACCAGACAAATTTTTTTTAAAGTAGTTTATAAATAGGATGAGAAATCTAAGTGGTTGCATTGAGCTTGTTCACACTATAGAGCACATATTAGTGCGCACATAATGCGCATGCACTGGCAGTGTGTTTTCCATGACCCTTCTTCTTTTCCCCTACATTTTAATGCGGAGTTCCACTCAAAAGTGGAACTTCCGCTTTAAGACCTCCTCCCCAGCTACTGATGGCGAAACTGAGCTTTTGGGGAGGAGGGGGGTGCAGATACCCGATTAATAGGGGCACTTCCGTTTCGGTCGCCTTAGGTGTTTAGAAGTGGAAGGTCTCCTTCCTGCTCCCTCCCGAATTCTTCTGGGACACAGGAAAGGTCCTAGAAGACTTCGGGACCAATCACGAAGTGCAGCGCTGCTCGCACATGCACAGCGCGTGCCCGGCCATGAAGCCGCTAGCTATCATGGCTGGGTGCCCACAGTAGCAATGCTGGCGCTGCGGAGGGGAGGGGGAGAGATCCGAGGCTCGTGCCAGCCGCATCGCTGGAGCAGGAGACAGTGTCTGTTTATTAAAAGTCAGCAGCTACACTTTTTGTAGCTGCTGACTTTTAATAAACTTAAAAAACAGTGGCACTCCGCTTTAATGCAAGGCTTTTACTGTGCACTACAGCACTACATTGCAACGTGTTTCAGTGAGTTTGTGCATAAAATGCAACATGTCATATTTTTTATCAGTGCAAACTAATGCACTGCATTGGTGTGAAATGAAGCCATATGATATGACTATTTGCCTTTTTCTTACAATCCCAGATAGCAAAAAATAACTTGCCACACATTTGTGGCAGTGTTGAATTGTAAGTCTGTGAATTTGCTGCACATTGTCACTGGCAAGTTGTACACTTGCAGCACAAGTTGACACTTTTCCAATTTGTAGCAAATTTGCGTGGCAAGTCTCTAGCAAGAGCAACGTTGAAGTGGTGAGTCTACAGCAAGAGCTCTGCAAGTCTACAGCATGACAATTCAGCCTCAGTGACTCCTGTGGTGGGATGACTATTGCACAACACAACTGAACCAGAACATGCAGCAGACTTGCAGAATGTTTGCAAAGAAAGTTGATATGGTGTCCTGCAGTGCGGACTTGCTGCAATTGTGCAACACACTTGTGAAGCCTTGCAAGTCTAGCAATACCTTGGCAAGTCATTTTCAAACTTCCAGCACAGTTGCTTTCTATCTGGGATGGGACTATGTACCCCCCACTCATTTACATGGGGGGTTGGTATCTGGGTGCTCCCTTATTGTAAAGCACAGGTATCAAACTGGCGGCCCTCCAGCTGTTGCGAGACTACAAGTCTCATGAGGCATTGCAAGGCTGACAGTCAAAAGCATGACTCCCACAGGTAGAGGCATGATGGGACTTGTAGTTCCGCAACAGCTGGGGGGCCGCCAGTTTGACATCCCTGTAGCTTTCAGATTCTGATCATCACTTGCCCACAAACCCTCACAACAACTAGGCCAGGGTTGTGGGGAAGGTGCCCCTTTTCCCCATTCCATGTTGTGGTGGGCATGTGGCTTGGTATGGTTCAGGAGGAGGGGTGCACGTTCATCAAACTTCCCCTCCTTTCCTGGCCTGCCAGGCTGCATGCTTGGGTAAAATTCTGGTGTGGATTTTTGGGAGAGACCTCACAATTTTTCTTTTCCTGATTCTTGCGTGAGATCCTCAGTGTTCGGCCCCCAATGCCATTTGTTTGACATTCCCTTGCCTATTAGTCTAGAAAATTACCAGCACTTCTTTTTTAACAATCAGATCCCATTGACTTCAACCTGCCTCAAATTAAACCAGGTATGTTTGGCTCATCCCTAATCCTAATCATAACAAAGGATCTTGTCTGCTCCCATTGGTCTATTAAATATACCACTGAAAGCACTTTGGTATACCTGTTCCAAAAAAGTGCAAAAAAAAATACCTGTTGCTCTCTACAGAAAGCTTGTGATCTGGTAACTTCCTGTGCTGGCACCTACCATACACTAAATAAGAAATCAATACATAT
>BLSH010419362.1:292219-304358 GCA_018402905.1 Glandirana rugosa
CTAGTCCGTCCTCGTCACAGCATCCGTTCGGCCCCAACCACGTCCGTCTATTGTTTCTGCCTGCACCAACCCCGGCTTGCCTACGACACTGCTCCTGCCTGATCCCTGTGTACTTCTACTGCCTGCCTGTTGCCAACACGGCTTGTGCCTGACCATCCACCTGCCTGACCCATCTGTACTGCACTGTTACTGACCTGGCCTGCATCACTACTCTTCTGCCTGCACGAGTCTTCAGTGGACCTTCATCTGCCATCTGTGACCAAGTCCAGCCCTCGTGCCATCCTGCACTCTCGAACCACCTGTCCTCACTACCAGGGGTTCGCGAATCAGGGTAGTAAGAGAGGTTGCCCACTGCATAAGCCAGACTCTACCACCAGGTACATGACAGTAATGGACAGCCATGTCCGAGTCTGTGCAGGGGCCCTCTCTTATGGAAGAACTGTGTGCACACCTTGCCGGACTTACACAAGCAGTGAAGAATCTGCAAGAGGAATACACTCGGTTGGAAAACAGAGGTTCAGGATCTCTCTGCCCCAGCACCAGCTGGACCCAGTCAGACTGCCTCCCACACCATTGTAACCCTGCTTACTGAGCCCAAAGTGCCCATGGTACGGTTTACAGGGGACCATAGGAAGTTCTGGGAGTTCCGCAAACTGTACTTTGCACTACAACCCCAGAGCTTCTCTCTGGAAGCCACCGAGGTGGGACTCACCGTCTTCTTGAACAGAAGGCCCCTAAACCGCCAGTCTGGATCTTTTCTTTAAAGCCATGGCCCAGTTATAAGAAGACCCCCATCAGGCTGCAACTGTGGAGGCTGAGCTCCATGCACCCCAGCAGGGCCGCGGCATGGCAGAAGATTATGTCTCTGAGTTCCGGTGCTGGAGCCATGATACAGCCTGGAACGACGCGGCCCTCTGCTACCAGCCCACGTCGGGGTTCCTCACACCCTGGACGCCTTGATCAATTTGGTCATCCAAATTGATCGCCGCCTGCGGGAACGCAGGGCCGAGAGATCCACAGGGCCCACACGTCCCACCTGGATGCTGCCCCGAGTGCCCAGCTACCTCCTCCTCCTCTCCTCTCGACAAGACCACCCAGAGCCCATGCAGATTAGGCTCCTTTGTCCATCTCTCTCTCCCGAGGAACGTCAGAGGCGTATGTCTCTCAATCTATGCCTGTACTGTGGGGGATCCGGTCATCTTGTGAGAAACTGTCCTGCCAAGGCTGGTAAGTGTGCTATCACTACCGAGGGGAAATTGTTGTCTCTGCCAATAACAAAGCTCACCTTGTTCTCTCTATCCCCTTACAGCTTCCAGGTGGGAATATCCGGGTCCCAGCTATCATTGACTCGGGAGCATGTAGCTGCTTTGTGGACTTAGCCTTTGTGGCTGGACACCAGATTCACCTGTGACCCAAAGACCACCATATGGTCATCCGAATTGCCAACGGGTCTGCTATAAAGTCCAGCACCGTTACCCATGAGACCATTCCCTGACCTGCCAAAACTGCCGGAGGCCCCTAGGAATTCCTGCTACTGGACGCCATTGAGTCCCCCCTGTTCCCGGTCATTCTAGGCCTTCCCGGGCTCAGGATCCACAGTCCTCACATTGACTGGATCTCGGGCAAGATACAATTCCTGTCACCCTACTGCCTCCACCACTGCTTGCCGCAGCCCCAGGAAGTACCCCCATCTGTGCTGTGTATGGACTCTGACACCGATCAGGAAACTCGCTGTTTACCATGATTTCCTGGATGTATTCAGCAAAAAGGGGGCTCTCCCACCGCCCAGATCCTATGACTGCCCGATTGACCTCCTACCAGGTCTCTATCGGCAGAATCTTTCCTCTTTCCGAAGTGAAATTGGTGGCCCTCAAGGCCTATCTCGACGAAAACCTAGAGAAGGGTTTCATCCAACACTCCACTTCCCCTGAAGGAGCGGGGATATTCTTTGTCGAGAAAAAAGATCATTCCCTCAGGCCCTGTATCGATTACAGAGATCTCAACAAGATCACCGTCAAAAATCGGTACCCCCACCCACTGGTTCCGGAACTCTTCCAGAGATTGGGCTCTACCACTGTATTCACCAATCTGGACTCATCCGCATATGAGTAGGGGACGAGTGGAAGAAGGCCTTCTGGACTCGGTTCGGCCATTATGAGTACCTGGTCATGCCCTTTGGGCTTTGTAATGCCCCCTGCCATGTCCCAGCCCCTGGGGAATGATGTCTTCCGGACTACCTGGACCTATTTGTGGTGATATGTTTGGATGACATCCTCATCTTCTCTCCCTCCCTAGAGGAACATCGCAAGCATGTGAAGTGTGTACTCAGTTGCCTCTGGCAACACGGCTTACATGCAAAGGCTGAAAAATTTGCCTTCGAGTGTGCTAATATTTCCTTTCTGGGATTCAATATCTCCATCACAGGGACAACTATGGACTCTCAGAGGGTCTCAGCTATCCTAGACTGGCCAATGCCAGTAGACAAAAAAGGAGTTGAGCGCTTTGTTGGATTTGCAAACTTTTTGGAAAGTTCATCAGGGGATTCTCTGCTGTCATCGTTCCCATAACACAACTCACCAAGCAGAACTCCCATTTCCTCTGGACTCCTGAGGCCCAAACGGCCTTCTTGACATTAAAGAAATTGTTCACCTCAGCTCCTGTCCTCAAGCACCCTGATCCGGCTCTACCTTATATTCTTCAGAGACTGCAGTCGGGGCGGTTCTTTCACAGAGACGGGGGCCGAAATCCTCACTTAACCCCATTGCCTTCTCTCGGAAAAATTATGACGTTAGGGACAGAGAACTCCTAGCTATCAAATCTGCCCTGGAGGAGTAGCGGTATCTTCTGGAGGAAGCCTCACATCCTGTTCAGGTTTTCAATGACCACAAGAATTTAGAGTATCTGCGAACTGCCAAGAGACTCAAACCTTGTCAGGCTCGGTGGGCACTGTTCTTCTCTCGCTTCCAACTGCACATAACATACAGGCCTGGGTCCAAGAACGTTAAGCCGGATGCTTTATCCAGGATGTTCCATGAACCGGGGAACCCTTCTCCAGACACAATCCTGCCTGCTTCTTGCTGACCCAGGAAGATCTCTTAACCGAGATCAGGCGATCTCTAGCCGGGTCCACCATACCGTCAAACTCCAGGCTCACTATGAAAGATGGGCTATGGTGGTTGGGTACCCAAATCTTCATCCCAGAGGAACTGCACTTGACTGTCCTGGAACTATGCCACAATCTCAAATTGGCTGGACATTTCGGCAGCTGCAAGACTGTAGAGCTGCTATCACGCTCATTCTGGTGGCCTCTCATGAATGAAGATTGCAAGAAGTATGTTGGCGCCTGCCCCACCTGCGCCAGAAACAAGAGAGAAAGGTCCAAAGCTTGGGGTCTGTTGAAACCACTGCCTATTCCAGCACGACCATGGTCTCAAATTTCAATGGACTTTATAGTCGAATTGCCCCCGTCCGCAGGTTTCAACACTATCTTTGTGGTGGTTGACCGCCTCACCAAGATGGCCCACTTTGTGCCCATGAAAGGCACCCCTTCGGCAAATGAGACGGCAGAAACATTTATTAGAGGTGGTTGGTCTCCACGGAATCCCCACAAGTATATTGTCGGATCGTGGGGTGCAATTTACATCTAGGTTCTGGAGGTCCCTATGCTCTACTTTGGGAATTGGCCTAGCTTTCTCATCAGCCTATCATCCACAGTCAAACGGCCAAACAGAGAGGACCAATCAGACCCTTGAGCAGGACCTCTGCTGCTACTCCTCGTTCTCTCAAGACAACTGGGTCTCATTGCTGCCAGTAGCCGAATTCGCCTATAACAACTCGGTCCATTCTGCCACCAATCAGTCTCCGTTCTGGGCAAATCTCGGCTACCATCCCACATTCTTACCCAACAGGTTGACATAGAGTGCGGTGCCTGCCGTACAGGAAATCACCCAGTTCCTGGAAAAGAACAATAAGCTCCTCCTACAAGAGACTATTTCTCAGACCCAGGAAGACAACAAAGGGAACTTTGACAAAGGGAGACAAGGAGAATTGGATCTACAATCTGGTGAACGGGTCTGGTTGGCAACCAAAACCTGAGTTTGTCCTGCCCCTCCAAAAAGTTAGGGCTGAAATACATCGGGCCCCTTCTGATGAAAAGGAAGATCTATGGGGTGGCATACGAACTTGACCTACCTCCTTCGCTTCATATCCACCCAGTATTTCATGTGACCCTGCTCAAACCAGTGGCTAAGATCCTTTTCCTGGGCGGAGGGTGGCCCCACCAGAACCAGTCTTAGTGGATGGAGAGTTCAAGGTGGAAACCATCCTTGACTGCAGAAGAAGAGGGGGCACTACCCAATTCCTGGTGAAATGGAAGGGGTACGGGCATGAAAAAAGATCTTGGGAGCCAGAAAGCAATCTGCATGCTGAAGAACTAGTCAAAACCTTCTGGAAGAACCATCTAGCTAAGAGGGCCCATTGGGGCATCCAGAGGCTGCCCCTTGGAGGGGGGGTAATGTCAGGAATCGCAACCACGAACTCCAGCCAGCATGCCTGTGTACGAGTACGTGCACGCGT
Organism: Glandirana rugosa; assembly: GCA_018402905.1. Classification (NCBI taxonomy): domain Eukaryota; kingdom Metazoa; phylum Chordata; class Amphibia; order Anura; family Ranidae; genus Glandirana; species Glandirana rugosa. The sequence continues at coordinate 296,795 of BLSH010419362.1, forward strand.
GTGCGGCAGGTGCGCGATTGTGTGTGTTTCCGCTAATGGCGCCAAACAGCCTATTTGAACGGCCAGCACCAGGGGGTAGGTGCCGTCCGTTCTACAGCGTTCCCTGTACCTGTGACCCATGTGATCTGCTTTAGTGAACTTCTTGTTACCTTTGACCCCGGCTTCCTTCTGACTCTGCTTGTTATCTGCCTGCACCGACCCCGGCTTGCCTACGACACTGCTCCTGCCTGATCCCTGTGTACTTCTGCTGCCCACCTGTTGCCAACCTGGCTTGTGCCCGACCATCCGCCTGCCTGACCCATCTGTACCACACCGCCAGCCTGTTACTGACCCGACCTGCATCAATACTCTTCTGCCTGCACAAGTCTTCAGTGGACCTTCACCTGCCATCTGTGACCAAGTCCAGCCCTCGTGCCATCCTGCACTCTCGAACCACTTGTCCTCACTACCAGGGGTTCCCGAATCAGGGTAGTAAGAGAGGTTGCCCACTGCATAAGCCAGACTCTACCACCATGTACGTAACACTAAACCATGGAGAATCACAAATGAAGCTTTACTGGCTTAGAGTGGTAATAGCATGCATCTTTTGGTATATACTTTTAGCAGGATTTTAACTGTTAAATATGTAAAATGGAGTACAATGCTAAAATAAGTTTAGATGATTGTGCAGCTTAGCTCTCATCTTTTCCTCCTCCAGTGTAGTGCTTTGCAGTCCTCCTTTTGATTGATAGGATTTACACTGTGTATCTGCCCGTAGCTTCTGATTAGTCAGCTGGAAGAGAACATATTGCCGATCAAATAAATAATTTTGATGGGAAAAGGAGGAAAGCCAATCGCTGCAGTCATCCAAGCGTGTGTTTGCTTTTTTATAAGGGAAGCTGGCCATGGCAGAGCTAGTGTGCTGAGGATTTTGTGTGGACCTTTGAACACCTGCAGTTCGCAGGGCGAATTCATGGTTTAATGCATGTCAATACACAGTAAAACACATGGTGTATGTGCTATGAGGTGCATGCCCATTCATTTTCATGACATCCCATTGTCCATATCTGCTAAAAACAAAGACATTTGTCCTTCAGTATGCCCCAGTGCATGTAACAAAACTTATGCGCTGCCCTGTGATGTGCTAGAAAAAATAAGTCTGGTGTGTTTTCTGGTCTGGAACAAGTACGAAGACTGGGGTTTTATTTTCACTGGCTGCATACTTTCTCTGTGTCAATGACTTGGAAAGTATTGAAGGCAGAGATGATAAGGTGGCTAGCGTTTTTTGGAAGTAAATCAGCAATGGCAGGCTCCAAATTTATCTCAATATATGATTCCTTTCATTAAAAAAAAAATATTCAAATCAGACTTGAATTATTTACCAAGTAATCAACCTGTTAAATATACTACTGTGTTGTATTGAATGTGCCTCTTTTACCTTCTTTACATGTTAAACCCAATGTCTTTCTAACTACACCCTCTTTATTATATCTAATTGATGGTTCCCGAGCATACATAAGATATATATGCTCATGCAATCACTCAGTTTGCTTTGCTTATTTTTTTTTATGCTGCATATTGTGTAAGCTAGGAGCTAGAGTATGCCCAATTGGCTCTGCTTTGTACTTATACCATTGCAACCTAGTTCGCTGTGATGAGTTAAATGCATGGGCACTTAGTGGGTAATTTTCTATGACCTAAGAATGCATAAAATGTTTCAATTAAAGAATAATTCTATGTTTTTTTTTATTGGATTGTCCAGCAGTATTAAAAATAAAAAAAGATGCAGCTTTCGCTGCATTACTCACCTAAGTTTGATGCGGTCCTCTGCTCAATATCATCTTTGTCACTAGATGGTGCTCTGTTCTAGGTAATCATTCAACCCACTTTCCCTGATCTCAGGCTGTAATGAACACCTCCCCTTGGAGGTGTGTCAACGTGCAGCCTTGACTCATCACCACTGCTGGAGAACTACCCCAGACTAAGAGGGTAGTATGGGGAATGTAACGCAGTGCCACACTCATTTTGACAAAATTTGCAAGTCAGCGACAAAACTCTAAGACTTAGAACCTGTATTCATTGCCAGGCAGAGAACTGACACATTTAATTTAATTCCCCCCACTACACCTCTCATTAAACTGCCATATCATAAGACCTCCACTAGGCCAGGGCTTGCTAATAACTGTCATAAATAGTCCTAAAATGGTTTTGGAATGATATAAAGCAAATACATGTTCCGGTCTTGTATCTTTTTAGCTACCTGTCCCATGCAATACTGCTTAAGGATTGGTCAAGTCTCCCCAGAATAATCCAGATGGCTACACCTATCTCCCAGCTCTCTGACCAGAAACCTTCCCCAGGTTTCTAGAAAGAAGTGGGAGGTTCTAGTGACCTCATCTGTCAAGTCCACTCAATCCTCCCTGAGCCACTCCTCCCGGCCCAGATCAAAACATTCAGGCCTGCTCTTAACACTCAGGCCCAACTAAATTTTACCTCACCTAGCAAACCCTGCTAGAAAAACGCACCTACACTATGGGGGTGCTACATATGTCTAGACTCTTTTCCAGGCTTTCTGGGTCCTGCTCCCTGATGCAAGCCACATAAATACCAGGGCAGGGCTCAGAGCTTTCTCTCTTTTACATAGGATTTCATAGGAAAAATTGCTACACAATGTAGTAGGCCTGTTGAAGCACCTTTCTTCCACCCCCCCCCCCCCTTCGGGGTCACCCTGGTGGGATTCTTCCTGGACTAGGAACCTACCAGTACTGGACTTTTGCTGCATGGACTTTGCTTCTCTAGAAGGTATGAGCCTAGGCAGCCTATATTAGTTAGTTATTAGTTAGGGCTTGGACCCATGTGTGCTGTGTAATAACATGGAACAGCACGTTTTACAGAGGGACTCTGTACATTTAACTACTGCACACAGTGTACGGCTTATCTCTAAGCTGGGGTGCTGCCATAATGTTGACTTTCACATGAGCGTGGCCCCGCCCACAAGCATGCATTAGCATCTTGTAGCAATGAATTGCACATGATTAGAGCATTGTGTGATCATATGAAAGTGACCACTCCTTACTTCATAGGGATTCATTCCTTCTATATATTTAATGGTCAACTAGTACTCCTAATGCTAGCCATTTTGCACAGCAAAAAGGGCCAGCAATTGGTTAAATCTACCAAAAGATGATGGATGAAAAAAAATAGACACAATACTCCTTTTTTTTTTTTCTCAAGGTTTTCTAGCCTGTCCAGTGATGATTTCCCCCAAGAACTGTCTGGCGGTGGTCTCTGTGGGCACTTAGTAGCTTGAGATTAATCCCTTGAGGGCAATGGTCCTATTAGCAATGCAGTAATATCAATACTGTAAGTAGGGGGGTTACTTCACTACACTGTTCAGTTACAGGCATTTGAAGAATAATTGTATCAATAACTATTACAGTTCTAAAAAACCTGTGACACAGGGTCTGGTGTAACCAGCTGATCGCTGATATATATCACATATGTCACACTGCAGAGGGCTGTCACATTAGTCTTCTCCTCACCAGCCTTTTCTTTCTGTCTGAAATACTTGCCAAGGTGACAAACACCCTCATTAAGTGTTTCATCAGCTCCCCTCTCCTCACCTGATGCCACTTATATCTCCGACTTCTCCGGGGAATCCAACAAGATGCTTAGAGTCACAACAGCACAATAAGACAAAATGGCTTATGTGTAACCCTTCGCCTGCCAAAGAGCTCTTCACACCTCCTGCCTCAGAGGTGCAGCAAGGTCACATTTCATGATCCTCATCTAGTAGAGATTCTCTAGTGTAAGTATGGCCAGTGTTGCCCCATTGCAACCCAGACACATGCAACGCTACACTTTTAAAATGACAGCTGGTTAATGAACATATTATATATCTAGTTGGCTGATGAGGGGTAGCACAGGTTACTTAATGCATGGGGGTAAGTGAGGATGATTTTACAACTCAGCGAGGGAGATTTACTAAAACTGATGCACGCAGAATCTGCTGCAGCTGTGCATAGTAATCAATCAGCTTCTAAATTTAGCTAGTTCAATTAAGCTTTGACAATAAAACATAGAAGCTGATTGGTTTCTCTGCACAGCTGCAGCAGACTCTGTGGGCATCAGTTTAAGTAAATCTCCCCCATTGTTAAAGTGTTTTTTTGCCCCAAAATTTCATATTCCTGGTATGTGTCTGCTGTATCATGTACTTGTATGAGAAAGTATTCTGTTCTCTTTGTATTGCTTCCTTTGTGTGAAATCCCTGGCGTTCCTGCTAGTCCCTCTGCTTTCCTATTAAAAACTGACCACACTAAGCAGGAGAACACACAATGTTGTCAGTTCTCTAGCTATGCTGGGAACTCAGTGCATTCGCCTCCAATGATCAGACTTGTCCTGATAAGTCCCTCCCTGCACTGCCATTCACTGGGAAAAAAATGTTTTACCTTTCATTTCCATTTTAAACTGAATGGGTCATTTTACAAGGTGAATGATTACAATCACTTAAAATATCTGCCCTACTGTACCTACAAGGAATAACTAATTCATTTTGATGAGGTTTTTAGTCAGGCTATTTTCATATGCAAGCGGACAGTCTCCAGTACCCCAGTTGTTTTATCCAGTTTTTGTGCCTTGAAGGGGGACCTACTGGAGGCGGCCATTGAAGTAGATATTTAGCACCATCAAGCAAAACACCATCAGGTGGACAGAAGCAAAGCTGAAAATGTTGGTCTTTGTTGTATCATCCAAGATGGAATATTTGGATGAAGGCAGATGTTGAATGACGTGGACACCAGGCTCCACACATAACTAAACCATGATTTTTAAGAGGACTGACCCAACATGCAACATATTTTATAAACCATTTCTGGACTTATAATTAGAAATGTATTGTGGTTCTTGGTCTTCATTTGTCCAACATCAGTGATGCATATTTAAAAAGAAGCAGCCCCCTGTCTGGATTCATCTACATTCACTTGCTGTTTTTCAGCATTCGCTCAGCAGGTTCTGTTAAAAATTGGACCTACTGTGGGTGGAGATGATGAATGCAAATGAGAATTTTAGGATCTTGATTTGTAGGAGCTGAATGTGTGGCTTATGATAGGTCTTCACAACAATCAATGGCTAATTACTATTTACAATAATCTATATAGATACAGCAAATATTTCTGTGATACCCAAGTGTTCATCAAATTAATTTGTGGATTGCTTTATAAGTATTGTGACTTTTGCCACTATTCACCACCTTATAAATGTCCCCTATAATACCTTTGGGAGTGATGACAACTGTAAGTACTAAGGATGAACAAAATTGAGAGTTTTCATTTTATACTGAAATTCCTGCAAAAATTGAGAGATTTTGAAGAAATGTTGCCATTTGGGCAATATACATGGTGGGCCATTTATATGGATACACCTTAATAAAATGGGAATGGTTGGTGATATTAACTTCCTGTTTGGGGCACATTAGTATATGTGAAGGGGGAAACTTTTCAAGAGGGGTGGTGACCATGGCGGCCATTTTGAAGTCGGCCATTTTGAATCCAACTTTTGTTTTTTCAATAGGAAGAGGGTCATGTGACACATCAAACTTATTGGGAATTTCACAAGAAAAACAATGGTGTGCTTGGTTTTAACGTAACTTTATTCTTTCATGAGTTATTTACAAGTTTCTGACCACTTATAAAATGTGTTCAACGTGCTGCCCATTATGTTGGATTGTCAATGCAACCCTCTTCTCCCACTCTTCACACACTGATAGCAACACCGCAGGAGAAATGCTAGCACAGGCTTCCAGTATCCGTAGTTTCAGGTGCTGCACATCTTGTATCTTCACAGCATAGACAATTGCCTTCAGATGACCCCAAAGATAAAAGTCTAAGGGGGTCAGATCGGGAGACCTTGGGGGCCATTCAACTGGCCCACGATGACCAATCCACTTTCCAGGAAACTGTTTATCTAGGAACGCTTGGACCTGACACCCATAATGTGGTGGTGCACCATCTTGCTGGAACTATGATGTCGGTGATAGGGAATTGCTGGCCATCAAGTTGGCTTTGGAGGAATGGCGGTACCTCCTGGAAGGAGCAGCTCACCCGGTATTGGTTTTTACTGACCATAAAAACCATGAAAAAACCATATGCTGTGAAGATACGAGATGTGCAGCACCTGAAACTACGGATACTGGAAGCTTGTGCTAGCATTTCTCCTGCGGTGTTGCTATCAGTGTGTGAAGTGTGGGAGAAGAGGGTTGCATTGACAATCCAAAGCAATGGGAAGCACATTGAACACATTTTATAAGTGGTCAGAAACTTGTAAATAACTCATGAAATAATAAAGTTACGTTAAAACCAAGCACACCATTGTTTTTCTTGTGAAATTCCCAATAAGTTTGATGTGTCACATGACCCTCTCCCTTTTGAAAAAACAAAAGTTGGATTCAAAATGGCCGCCTTCAAAATGGCCGCCATGGTCACCACGCATCTTGAAAAGTTTCCCCCCTCACATATACTAATGTGCCACAAACAGGAAGTTAAAATCACCAACCATTCCCATTTTATTAAGGTGTATCCATATAAATGGCCCACCCTGTACATTGGTGTCAATGGGAAAGGCAAAATGAAGGTGTTTTCTGAAAGGTTTGATGGGCTTTAATTGACTCCTGAAGGTTATGGACACTTATTTTAAAGTGGGAGTAAACTCCCATGCATTAATTTTACCTATAGGTAAGACTATAATAAGGCTTACCTATAGGCACTGTAAATATCTCCTAAATATGCACTGTTTAGGAGATATTTACTGTAGATGCAGCTGGTGATGTCACTGGCACATGTGCTCTGAAGGAACGGCATACCCATACCATCCTGTGTCGTAAACGTCCACTCCCGTGCGTATGTGTGGGAGTGATATCATCATGGCTCTGGCCACTCACACAGCTGAAGTCTTTAAACCCGGAAGGAAGACTCTGCAAATATATAAACGCCTTCAGCGTTGACAGTGTACCCCCTGGACGGCTTTGTTCTAAGGTAAGATTTACATAATATGCTAGAATGCTATGCATACAAGCACATTATGATATTGCCTTGCAGGTTTAAAAAAAAAAGCCAGTTTACTACTGCTTTAATGATACTGGACTTATTCTCAAAAAAATGGCCCCTTATTAGCCACATTATATGCCATTTTTTAAACAGAAAAAGCAAATAGCTAGGGATATTCAGTATTGATGACTTGTAGGTCGTGAATATGTTTATCTTCTTACGGATAATCCCTACTCGTCGACTAAAGTTATTTTAACTAAATTAACGCCTTAATCGTATAAAACGAGTATTTAACTCGACGAGTCCACTAAACAGTCTTTTTTTACCCCTCCCCCCTCATAAAAACCATCAAATTAAGTCACAAGACACATAAACGTAAATAAAGGTCAAACACACACCCGTAAACTAACAATAAGTGTATGACATGGAAGAAGTGATAAACGAAAAAGACAAATTTTTTACCGTATATTACACCGATTATTCCCCGGTAAAAAAACTCTTATTCAGGTCATAGTAATTTCGTCATCATTTGACCGAAAAAAAAA
>BLSH010419362.1:321616-344321 GCA_018402905.1 Glandirana rugosa
CTGTCTTGGGCTTGAAACAGGGCCGGGGGCTTGGGGTAACTTTAGTTACCTCTGGGCCTGAAAATCCATGTTTTTCACAACATTTTATCAGGACCTTCACACACAGACTTGAAATACTTGTGCAGAAGAGATGTGCACTGATTTCCGGTTTCATTTAAAGTGATACACACATTTTGCAGAACAGTGATATGGGTACTCCCGGCTTATTTATACTTTTTTGACACAGTTTGAAGATGATTTTAGAACAGTTCTATGGCCTCTAATGTTAATTAATACTTTTCAGACCCATTTTGAAGATGATCTGTAAAGTATTTCCCTGTCCCCATTTCTTTGTAGGTCACTTGTCCCACCCTTACCCACATTTCCTTCCTTTTGCAGACCTCTAGGACCTTCCAGGACTATTTTACAACACTTTTTGTACCTAAAAGTCCGGGTCTCCATTGATTTCAATGGGGTTCGGGGGCCGGGACAAAGTTCGGGTTCTGTCCGGACCCGAACCCGGACTTTGTCCCGAAGTTCGGCCGAACCAGCAGAACCCGGACTTCTATTAGTTCGCTCAACTCTACTTGTGTATAATCAATAAAGTGAGCTGCAACTCAAACATGTGACCAAGACAACAATAACAAACGAGCTGCGCTAAAAATAGTCCAAATAAACTCTTATTCAAGGACAGTGCAAGTGTGTGAATCCATCACCATGTGAAAAACACCTTAGAGCAGTGGTTCTCAACTCCGGTCCTCGGGACCCACTAACAGGCCAGATTTTAAGTATTGCCTTGGGGAGATGAAGACTAGAACACTGCAATCACTGAGCAGCAAATTATATCACCTGTGACGTATTTCAGTTATCCTGCAAACCTGGCCTGTTAGTGGGTCCCAAGGACAGGAGGTGAGAACCACTGCCTTAGAGGATGTGTGCTTACCGGATCCAAATGACCCTTTATTACAGAAGGTGTAACATGCTTGTGAATAAGCCCCACTCTCGCATCCTCTGTTCTCAGGATCGCAGAGACGACACCTCCCCAGCATGGAATCCGTGTGCACCAATTAGTATGTAAGGAAGCACAAAGGTCGCCAATAGTGCAGTTAAACCAAGGACATTTATTTACCAAACATCCAAACAGTTCACACAGCATCTAAAAGAGACAGTAATGGATGAAAAAACGGTGATCAAACGTATCGTCGCCAGACCGGTTTCGTTCTATTGATCTTCTTCCCGGGGCATTAGGAATACCTTCTACACCGCAGGCTCACTGTGTTCTGGGGGAGCCAGGGAGTGGGTAAGGCAGACGTCGATGTCCGCCGGCTACCCGCGATGGCTCCCCTGCAGTGACAGAACGGAGGTCCGTGTATGAAGACACACGAATCTCCGTTCTGACGGGGGGGAAGGCTCCTCTCCCACTCAGCCCAGCCCCTATACATTTAGTAACACACACAGGGAACACAGTTAACCTCTAGAGCGCCCCCTGCAGGTTAATCCCCTTCCCTGCCAGTGACATTTACACAGTTTCATAGCACTGATCGCTGTATACATGCCAATGGTCCCAAAAAAGTGTCAAAATGGTCCAACATGTCTGCCACAATATCGCAGTCCCGCTAAAAATCGCAGATCGCCACCATTACTAGTAAAAAAATAAATAAAAACCCATAAACAAATTCATAAACGTGGCAACTTTTGCGCAAGCCAATCAATAAACACTGATTGCGATTTTTTTTTTTACCAAAATATGAGGAAGAATATAAATCGGACAAAACCGATGAATAAATTCGTTTTTTTTATATTTTTTTTTGGATTTGTATTTTAGCAAAAAGTAAGAAATATTGTTTTTTTTGCAAAATTGTTGCTCTTGTTTTGTTTATAGCGGTGATCAGAAATGGCACAGAGATGACCAAACACCACCAAAAGAAAGCTCTATTTGTGGGAAAAAAAGGATGCAAATTTTGTTTGGGTACAACATCGCACGACCGCGCAATTGTCAGTTAAAGAGTGGCAGTGCCGAATCGCAAAAAGTGCTCTGGTTCTAAAGTGGGAAATCCTTCCGGGGCTGAAGTGGTTGAACGCCACGGCCTACCTGAGTATTGTTGCTGACCATGTCCATCCCTTTATGACTACAGTGTACCCATCTTCTGATGGCTCCTATCAGCAGGATAATGCACCATGTCACAAAGCTCCAATCATCTCACCATTGGTTTATTGATCATAACAATGAGGTCACTGTACTCCAATGGCCTCCACAGTCACCAGATCTCAATCCAATAGTACACCTTTTGGATGCAGTGGAACGGGAGATTTGTATCATGGATGTGCAGCCGACAAATCTACATGATGCTATCATGTCACTATCGACCAAAATCTCTGAGGAATGTTTCCAACACCTTGTTGAATCTATGCCACGAAAATGTAAGGCAGTTCAGAAGGCAAAAGGGGGTCCAACCCGGTACTAGCAAGGTATAAAGTGACCGGTGAGTGTATATGATAAACACACTTAAATGTAGATTTGGGATTTACATATGCCAGTAAAATAATTCATGCTGCTGCAGTTGTGTTTAGCCACAAGTGCCAGTCTTCAGGTTCTGCTTATAATGATTTATAATAACTAGAAAACAAGAGGAAGGGGGTGCAGCATTTACCAACCAATTCAATGATAGCTTCACTTTTTTAACCATCACTAGAAGAATACCAGCTGGGAAGGGACTTTCCTTCAAGAACAAGGTGGAAGTAAACTAAGACCTTTATAACTGGTACCATCAGAAAGTGCACTCCATTTATCTACAAAAAAAATCTGTTGCAGCTATAAGTCCCTTCTGATGTATAATATTATGTTCTCTGGGTTCCCTCTGCTTGCCCGGGGTTCAGCCCTGTTTAAAATGGACATGTTTATCCTGTATGCATAGAGATTCCACTCCCTGCACTGTCTATCTGGGGAAGGCCAGCTAACACAGGCAGGGTAGCCCACCTGCACATGCTCAGTTGTGTCTTTTGTGCTGGAGAGAACATTTTCTTGTTCTCAGAGCTAGCCAGGTCACATGATATTGACATCACACATGTGGGCTTGTTTACAGGCTGTTGTGGAAATCTTCTCCTACCTGAACTCTCAGCACTGGAGAAACTGTGCAGTTTATCACTTGACCGTGGTATACAGATCATCCAAAAAGGTATATAGTTGCAGGATTTTAATGTATAAAGAAGATTTATAAGCTGTGGGCACTGTGGGGGGTAGATGAACTGTTTTCATATTACTGGGTTTAGTAACTTTACGATGCATTAGAAGAGGTGGCTGCACATGGTTGTGAACTGAGGGGTCTGTAAAGTACTCTCATGTACACTGACACATTCTCCAATAGCACATCATCTGTGTTAGGAGCACACTTCAGTGCACAAGTGGGTGCTTTGTGCAAACCCCCATCCACAACTGCCTACAGCAGCCTCTTCTGATGCATCTCAATGGGAGGCTGTAAACAGTGGCTGCAAGTCCTGGGAACGTCATTACGGAGACTGCACGTTATACGGCCCCTGTACAGATGTGTGCATGAAGCCTAAATCCAAGCCTGGTAGGGGACTATATACCGTGTAGATAGTAATGCTTTGTACTTTCCTTTATATCCAGATTATATCTTGTAATTCTTTAGTACAATCACTCAGAAAATTGAAATATAATTTTTCATTCACTGCTATTGGTCAATGCACTTTGCATATTGCGTTATGATTTAAGCTCCACTTCCATTTATTGTTATTATTTTGCTGCGCCCAGAAAATGCTGATTACAAGACTAGTTTGAGATGAGCTTGTAACTGGATATGCTACACAGTTCACCAAGCTACTGACCACTGTACTGGAGCCAACAGCTGCAGTGCCTGCATTTGTAGCTTGTGCTACCTCTTACAGAACAGATCATACACGCCAAATACAGAAGTCTTTATGAATGTCAGAAATATCCTGCAGCCTGTCTCCAGATCTCTCAGCCTGTGCTGCCTATGTGTAAATCCCACAGATGCAGAGTGACATCTCATTACATGACAGCTGCTGATCCAGCGTGTGTGTTGAACTATGCCAGCAATGCAAACACCATGTCACACTGGAAATCCATGTGTTATATCCAAGAGCATTTCAAGAGGATGGTACAGATATTGGTTTCATTCTGCAGGATGATGATAACTTGTAAGTGGGTAATAGAAAGGTAATACTTTGGTGAACTATAAATTTAAGGCCTACCCCTTCCTATTAAAGTGTTACTAAACCTACAACAGTAAAATAAGTCTGTATATGCAGAATAGCGTGCTTGTTATACTCACTGTGGAACATAAGGGGTTAATCCTCTGCATTGTGTAAAAAGGCTCTTTAAACCTGTATGGACAGATCCTCCCTCTCCTGCAGGGTCTCTCTTGGCAAGACCAGATAAAAAACAGGTAGTACTGCTGCACATGCTCAGTTTGGTCTCTATAGCTGGAGAGAACCTTTCCTTGTTGATCAGAGCTAGCCAGGTCACATGATATTGCCATAACACATGTGGGCATGTATACAGATCCTAAATGACAGCCCAGTCCCTCGTTCCTCCTCTATGCCCAGTAACTACAAAATAACACAGTGAGTGGGATGTCACATCTCATTTGATGGATGATTCACCTCCCATAACAACATGAGGACCCAGGTTGTAGTGAAAATCTCCTCCTACCTGAACACTCAGCAGTCTGGCAGATCCCGCAGTTTATCATGTGACCGTGGTATACAGAGCAGCCAAAAAGGCATATAGTGGCAGTATTTTAATGTAAAAAGAAGATTTATAAGCTGTGGGCACTGGGGGGGGGGGGGGGTTAGGTGAGCTATTTTCATACTACTGGGTTTAGTAACACTTTAAATTAGTGCTGGGGGAGTGGGGCTTGCACATGAGGCTTACACAGGCATTTTAGATGCCTGGTGTAATTTCCTGACCATTTCCTATGCCGGGTGAGCTGAGCTTCCCACATACAGCCTGTCAAATAAGCATATGTCTGTACATAACTATGCTCTTATAAACACCTGTAGTGCTACCCCCTCAAGAGCCACTAAGTATTTCGGGTTCCCTGTTCGCTTCTGAGCCCTGTTTGAAGCACAACCCCCTGCTGACACCCCATAATACTTTATCCAGATGTCACTCTGATTATCACACAAAGAATAAACAAACCGCTTTTGATGAACAATTATTCAGTTTATATTTAGGTCAGATTATCAGTAGTATGCAAAATCCAACGTCTGATGTACACAAAAGAGAACCACATATAAGTAATAAGCAATATAACACAGAACAGTACCACTTTAAGTAGACCCAATCATTCTGCAGGACTGAGAGCATTTCCCAAGTGAACAGAAAAGAAAAGAGCTAGGGATGTTAGGCTAGCTTGCTTGTGGGCTCCCAGTAACCAGAGTCAGGGTTTCTCTGATTATTTTCATAAGAAAATATCCTATAAAGAATCAATCAGGAAATACAGGAAGGAATTTTCTGCTGGCTTGATGGGGCCCTTACGTTGGTGCACAGTAAAGGTGTAGTCTCTTTGGGTGAGAAATTGCATATCCCCAGAGATGGTGAAATAGCAAGCAGGGTTCCCCTTTAATTGATAGCGACAAACCTGGGAAGACAATTTAAGGACATCAGATGATTATAGAGGTTGTTTAAGCTGGGAAGGGGTGGGGACAGAATTTAGCAGACGTGTGCCCCTTTAAGGGCAGAACTGGGCTCGTGAAACTTGTTCCTTCCTTGGGTAGAATAGGTCTGAAGTGGAATGCATTCAGAATTCCTGTCTATCAGGGAAGCAGAAACTGTTAATGCTGATATCCTGTGTGAAGTGCATCAATAAGTAGTTCATGGTGATAGGCCACAGCACTGAATTGGCTATGGATTCTGTGTCTCTATGTGGCAGTCTGTACTGTGGGGAATTCTGAGCTTAGGTAACTGGCAACAACAAAAAAGCATTTAACATGTGGTTGCGTGGTACCCTCTTACCCAGTCTTTGAATGTAGCGGGGCGAAGCAATGGCCTTGCTGTTGGGGACCCCTTTTTTCTCTGTCCTTCCACAGATGAAGTGATGCAGATGGTAATGACCTGATCTGTTTGCCTGCCTCAGCTCTCCAGACCAATCTGGCCTGTGTCCTCCTGGATCTACACTACCTTCTCTCACACGTCCTGTGTCAGTCACCTCCTTTCTTCCCCACTTTTATTTTTTAAAGGCTCCCGCCTATTTTCCACTCTTCTGGGATATGTAGTTCAGTTCCAGCTTATCTGAGTAAAGAAATCCTGCTTGCAGCATACAAGTCCCAACATTCTTATCATTGCTATATTAGATCCTGTAATAGCTAAACTGCAGAACACTGCCATCATATGGTCATTTTTACATCCTACAACCAGTAAGGCTCCATGCACACTGAAGCTGATAAACGACCGTTTATGTTATCCTATGTGTCCATGCACACATGGACGTTTATTGTCCTTTAACAGCAGTGTCATTTATGGGCTGTTATCTGAACGCCCTGAATTGGCGTTCAAGAGTCGTTCTTCTGACCACAAAAAATGCTGGAAGCTTAAAAACGCTGATAAACGCTCAAAAACGTTGCTCACCAGCATTTTTGGTCGTTTTGGATCCATTGAAAAAAAAAAAACACTGACGCTCAAAAACTCTAGTGCATTAACACTGATAAAAGCTGCAAGACTCACTACAAAGCTACTGATGTTTTTAGATCATTTTTTAAACGTCCAGTGTGCATGGAGCCTAACAATGCAGTGTGGTACACATCAACACTAGTTTGCATGCACATCCAATTTTTTTTCTGATCGGCAAAGCTGTGCTAATATTTTGGATGCACATGCCCTGGTAAACACAGATGCAAAGTTTACAAGAGCACGGCCCTATACAGATATTCAGAGCGGTTGCAGCATGGCCTCATTTGCTTGAATGGGTTGTGTTTGGCGACAGAACAGCCCACCAGACACACTAGGAGGATCATTTTTGCCACGGCCACAAAGCAAAGCACCATGGTATTGGCATGTATACAACCCAGTCTGACTGCCTTTGTAGTTTAATTAGGGCAAATAAGGCATCTCAAACCGCCTCTTTTTACTGCAAGTGTAAGTGAGCTCTTAGACAGCTGTCACCAGAACAAGTTACCTCATTGGAAGATTTGCCCTCGCTTTCTGTCTTTGTGAAAACTCAAAAATGTTGGATTCCCCATCACTTTCTGCACCAGAGATGATGGTCACACAGCTAGAACACAGAAAGCAAGAAAATACCAATTCACATACCAACGTGGATCAATGTTTCCTCAGTAGGGGAGTATCTTCATTCCTCAATTATAAATTGAATTACACAAAGAAATGTTTCAATGGGACTTTACTGGTATCATAATCATAATGAACTCAATGGTAAAATGATGGTAAAATTATTAATATTATTTTAATCTAAGTGATAAATAAAACAGCTAATGCAGATTACAGTTATATCATTGAAAAACATTCAGTTCATACTGAACTTATCATCAATTATTGATGAGACTGTACTGAACATTGATGCGTTTTGTGAGCTACAGTTAGGTCCATATATATTTGGACACAGACACACTTTTAGTTTTTTCAGGTATTTACCAAAATATATTCAAGCTATAGTTATATAATGGATATGGGCTGAAAGTGCACACTCTCAGGTTTAATTTGAGGGTATGTACATCCAAATTGGAGGAAGGGTTTAGGAATTACAGCTCTTAAGAATAGCCCCCCCCCCCCCGTTTTCAAGGGGCCAAAAGTAATTGGACGATTGAATCAAAAGCGGTTTCATGACCAGGTGTGGGCTACTCCTTCATTATTTCTTCTTCAATTAAGCAAGTAAAATGTCTGGGGTTGATTCCAAGTGTGGTATTTGCATTTGGAATCTATTGCTGTGAACCTACATCATGCGTTCAAAGGAGCTGTCCATGCAAGTGAAACAGGCCATTGTAAGGCTTCAAAAACTAAACAAACCCATCATAGCAGATAGCAGCAACATTAGGAGTGGCCAAATCAACACTTTGGTACATTCTGAGGAAAGAAGGATGCGCTGGTGAGCTCATCAATATAAAAAGGCCTGGACATCCACGGTAGACAACAGTGGTGGATGAGATCGCAGAATCCTCTCTATGGTAAAAAATAACCCATTCACAACATCCAGACAAGTGAAGGACATTCTCTAGGAGGTGGGCATATCATTGTCAAAGTCTTCAATCAAGAGAAGACTTCACAAGAGCAAATACAGAGGTTTCACCACAAGGTGCAAACCATTCATAAGCCTGAAGAATAGAAAGACCAGATTAGACTTTGTCAAAAAAACAACTAAAAAGCTAGACCAGTTCTGCAAAACCATGGTATTGCTGTGTGCAATATTCCAAACAAAACAAATGCACCAAAAGAATGGAGTAAACATGACCGCGACACTTTTTGGTTTAAATAATTAACAAAATTAATTCATAACAATTTTCCAGATATGCATTTGAAGCAATAAATCTTCTCAGTCCTCATGACTCAAGCATAAATTATTCAAAAATATTAAACAACAGTCCCCATGAAACAAGGTGACAATCCTCTTAAAGTGCCAGCGACGAAGGGTGGGAGGGAGGGAAGCTTGTAGTGTTGTTGCAGACCACTCTGAGGGTAGACTGCTGGAGAGAAGCCAATTTCATAGGGAATTCCATGATTCTGGAAAGCCCTGGAAAAAACAAGACGCTTTCTTAAAAGGGCAATAGAAATAATGCAGTGCAATTGAGACAGAAGTTGTTGTCGCCTTAAATTGTTACTAAACCTAGCAATATAAAAACAATTCACCCCCCCCCCTCCCCCACAGTGCACACAGCTTCTAAATCTTCTTTTTATATCAAAATACTGCTGCTATATACCTTTTTTTTCATCTGTATATTGCAGTCAGGTGATAAGCTGCAAAGAGCCAGGGCTTCCACAGTGTTCATATAGGAGGAGATTTCACTCTCTGACTATGAAACTTCCTTTGCATCAGTGACCCTTCACCCACAATCCGGCCAGAGCTGATTGGTGCTTTGCCAATGATATGCTCAGTTCACAAATAAACAATCACTGCCTCTAGAAATGCACTGCAGTCAGTGTCCATGTGAAACAGAAAGATCGAACAGAGCATGTGCAACCTTTCCACCCCGCCTGCATGTTGTATAGTATAGTCTAATATAGTAGACAGGGCAAGAAGGAAGTATCTGGCCATACCAGATCAAACAGCCTTTTACACAATACAGAGGATTAACCCCTTAAGTTACACAGTGAGTATAGCAAGCATGCTATTCTGCATATACAGACTGATTTTACTCCTGTGTGTTTAGTAACACTTTAAGTATTAAGAAGCATACTTAAAGGGGCAATATGAAATACAGTAACGCTGAGGAAAAAGGCTGTTGCCGTTTTAAACATTAAGAAAGCAGCCACAAGCCCATGAAAAGTGGGCCCAAATTAATTGAGCCCCCTTTTTCACATTCTTTGGATGGATGAAACTAAGATTAATCTGTACTAGAACGACGGAAAGAAAAAAGCGTGGAGAAGGCTAGGAACAGCTCATGATCCAAAGCACACATAAGTAAAACATGACGGAGGCAGTGTGATGGCATGGGCATGCATGGCTCCCAGTGGCACTGAGTCATTGGTGTTTATTGATGATGTGACAGAAGACTGAAGCAGCCAGATTAATTCTTCAGTTTTTAGAGATATACTGTCAGCTCAGATTCAGCCAAATGCAGCAAAGTTGATTGGATGGCGCTTCACAGTACAGACGGACAATGATCGAAAACACACTGCAAAAGCAACCCAGGAGCGTTTGAAGGAAAAGAAGTGGAATATTCTGCAATGAATGAGTCAATCACTTGATCTCAACCCAGTTGAGCATGCATTTCACTTGCTGAAGGCAAAACTAGAGGCTAAAAGACCCACAAAGGACAACTGAAGACAGCTGCAGTTAGAGCCTGGCAAAGCATCAGAGAGGAGGAAACCCAGTCTTTGGTAACGGTATTCGGGTATTCGGATTTTCGGACTTGCCGGTTTTCAGATTACCGAATTTTCGAATTCGAAAAACAAAAATTCGGAAAAATTTGGAAAGTCAAAACTCGGATTTGTCCGAATTGCCAAATTTCGAAAAAATTGGTTAAAAAAATGAATTCGGAACAAAACAAATTGCTCATGCCTAGTGCCGGCAGCACTCATGCAGCCCTATAACATGACACTCCCACCACCGTACTTGACTGTAGGCAAGACACACTTGTCTTTGTACTCCTCACCTGGTTGCCGCCACACACGCTTGACACCATCTGAACCAAATAAGTTTATTATATCCCAGTAATCCATGTCCTTAGTCTGCTTGTCTTCAGCAAACTGTTTGCGGGCTTTCTTATGCATCATCTTTAGAAGAGACTTCCGTCTGGGACGACAGCCATGCAGACCAATTTGATGCAGTGTGCAGCGTATGGTCTGAGCACTGACAGGCTGGCCCCCCATCCCTTCAACGTCTGCAGCAATGCTGGCAGCACTCATACGTCTATTTCCCAAAGACAACCTCTGGATATGACGCTGAGCACATGCACTCAACTTCTTTGGTCGTCCATGGCAAGGCCTGTTCTGAGTGGAACCTGTCCTGTTAAACCCCTGTATGGTCACAGGGGAGGGAAAATGGCTAATTGGGCCCAATTTGGACATGTTCACCTAGGGGTGTACTCATTTTTGTTGCCAGCGGTTTAGACATTAATGGCTGTGTTGAGTTATATTGAGGGGAAAGCTAATTTGCACTGTTATACAAGCTGTACACTCACTACTTTACATTGTAGCACAGTGCCATTTCTTCAGTGTTGTCACATGAAAAGATATAATAAAATATTTACACAAATATGAGGGGTGTACTCACTTTTGTGAGATACTGTAACTGTATATTCACTTATTTAGGGGAGAATGGAGAATTCTGCATGCTTTCCTGAAGAAGCAAATATCAGACTTTTTATTTATTTATTACATTTTAAAGTAGTATCAATAAAATAAAATGTATACTTCATAACATGACGTGTGGTTGATTATGATTATGTAAAGATTATGAAAGATTACTGTAAAGGGCCACTGAAAATGTTCTTTGTTTTTGTAATTTAAGCAATAAAAACCCAACAGGGGTTATAACTCTTCCACATGCTATCTAAAACACGTTTTGACTTTCTGTTGACATGCCGTATTTGACGGCTCTCGCTGTAATTGGACGGAGCCGCAGACCCGGAAAAAGCATGTTGCCGGTCACAGCGGTGTGCCGGGACCGCTGCAACAGCTTTGTTCCAAGGTAAGTATTTCATAATGAGTTAATATGCTGCATACTAGCTCATTATGCCTTTGCTTTGCAGGTTTTTTTTTGGGGGGGGGGGGGGGGGGTTGGCAGACTTTACAACCACTTTAAGGCTCCATTTACATGGGACGCTATTTCAACCTCCCTTGGACGATTTGTTTTTGACAGCTAGCAGCCGACATCTAAAACGGATGGTTTGCCAGGCTTTGCATGCTGCGTTCGCGTCTAGGAGCATTTTTAAAGAAAAAAATGTGTTGTTTTTTTTAAACCGAAACGCCTGTAAACGAAACGGTCTGAACCCATTTTTTTGCATTTCAAAAAAAGCCTCTAAACTCAACTCCCTGGAAACGACTATAAACGACCCTGTGTGAATGTACTGATAAGATAACATAGAGGAGAGTTCAGGGGCAACTGAAAAAAAATGCCTAAATGCCTCAAAACAGTTTACCAGCAGCAGGGTAAATGAGGCCTTACGCTCTAAGGCACCTTAAAGTATAACTAAAGGCAAAACTTTTGTTTTAGTTTTGGATAGAGTGGAGAGGGATTAGAATGCTTATCAGTTTTTTTTTATTGTCAGAGCCCCTCGTTAGGGAGACCCCGCCCTCTCTAATATGTGCTGTTTACCATTATCATTGAAAGTGAAAGTAAAAGAAAATCCCAAATTTCAGGTTGTCCCCAAGAAAGTAATAGAGGGGAAATCTTCCAATGGGGACACTAGTTCTGGTTACCTGGGGGTCCCCAAGGAATTACCTTAACATGCAACAATTCTCACTTCCTGTTTGACTATGGGACAGGAAGTGAAGGGAAATGTTCTCAATGGGCACAGATGGAGAGAAAAAATGTGACAGGGGTTATAACCCTCCCTTACTCTAGCCAAAATGAAAAGAAAAAAGTTTTGCCTATACAGTGGAACCTTGGTTCAAGAGCAGGGTCGGTGCTAGGGGGTGGCTATTGGGGCTATAGCCCCGAGTCTGGGGCCCATAGCCCCGAGTCTCTTACCGGGTGGGTGCAGTTCTACAATTAGCAGGTATGACCCAGTCCGAAATGCAGGAGGCAGGGGCAGACTGAGGTGCTGTAGCGCTGGCTCTGGCGCCGCCCTCACCTACACCTGACTCTACTCCTGGTCACTGGTTGTTAGAGTTGCCTAGTGTCTAGCAACCAGTGACGTCACAGCCACGACTCCTTCGCTGCCCAGCATTCAAAGCGGAGGATCTCTGGGGACCCTGAAGTGGGGGGCTCTCTGGGGACCCTGATGTAAGGGGGATCCACACTCAGATATGTAACAATATTTATATTTATACATATATATATATATATATATATATATATATATACACTCAAGCATATGACTTTCTTTACTTCGCTGCTATGGGCTCTAATCCCAGATCTTTTGGAGACCTAGCAACGCCCTTGTTCAAGAGTAACACTGTTAACAAGCATTTTGAAAGATAAGCATTTTTAAAAAAAAAAAATCCTGACTTGGTTTGCGAGTGCTGTCTCGCAAAACGAGCAGGATTAAGCCTCTGTGCATGCAATACCGCATGTCGCCAGAGGTGTGGGGGCGCTGGTGAGCCTCGGAGACCCTCAGAAGCATTTGGGAATACTCGGAAATACCGAAAGTGTAAATCGTTCCAGAGCATTTGCAAATGTTTCTGACCATCTCTCAGGTTCACCAGCGCCACCACACCTCTGGCCACATACGGTATTGCATACACCACAAGCCCCCGGACCTCTGGCCACATACAGTACTGCATAGACAAGCAGCCACTGTGGATCCATTTTTTACTATGGGGAAACTTGATTTGATATACGAGTGATTTGGATTACAAGCATTCTCCTGGAATGGATTATGCTTGTAATCCAAGGTTCCACTGTAGTTCTACTTTAATATCCACTTGGGAAGGCTTTCGAAGATCCGTGGGATACTGTATGTTCAATGTATGCATCAATATGTTTCCCAAAGTGATAAACATTTCAATATAATAAACTTCTTTCTTAGATTGTAAGCTCCATGAGCAGGGCCCTCCCATCCCTTTCTCTATTGAACTGTATTGTAATTGTACTCTCTCACTTTATATTGTAAAGTGCTGTGCAGACTGTTTGCACTATATAAATCCTGTGTAATAATTTGTATTGCTTATATAATTATATTAAGAATGGTGACATGCGGATACATCCTGAATATACATATTTTTTTTGCATGTTTTCAGTTGCCTAATCAATGCTGGTGAAAACCTGGTTCTGTTCCTGTAAGCTCCCACTAAAGCAGACCTCCGGGCAAAAACAAGAAAAAAACAAATAGCCAATTAAAAAAAAACAGCTACTGCTGCAAAAATCACCTTTACTCCAGTAATTTCCCCTGCAGAACTTTTTTCTGCAACTAGATATCCTTAGTCTGATCACCACCATCATCAGTCCCCTTTCTCTGAGCCCAGGTTGTCCTGGATTCACCACAGCCTATGACTAGACAGATGATTTGTGCCTTATATTCGATCCTAGATTAGGTCTGGTTGTCCTTTGGTGACCATCTTGTTTTCAAATCAAGTCTTGGTCATCTGTTCTATTGCAAAGGCAGCCATCTTGCTTTCAAACCCAGATTTGGAAATCCGTTCCATTGCAAAGGCGGCCATCTTCTTTTTAAACTGAGGCTTGGCCATCCATTCTAATGCAATGGTGGCCATATTTGCGGGTACTCTGATTAGACTAGCGGGGACGGCTATGCCCTTTCTGCTCTGGACAATATATATTTGCGTGGTGACGGACATGGACTCCATGCCCCCAATGACAAACTCTGACTAAATTCGTAGGGCGGAGTCCACGTCTGTGCTGTTACCACGCATGCCAACATGCATGCCAAACCTGCTTACATGTGGATGTTATATGCTGGATTTTATCTGGATTTCTGTGAGTTCTTAGTATTACTTTCCTTTAATAAATCATTATACAGTTTTACACTATGGGTTGTAATATGGAGTGGGGAATCGATCAGATCTTCTGTGTATACCACCCACGTTAATTTAGAGTCTTCTAATTTGGAGTCTAAGTTTCTGGTAAGGAGGCATTTCATGCAATCTATGGTGGAGGTGCATTTGGGTGACAGGTTCCCACCAGTGGCAGCTGGTGCTCCATCGGTCGGGGGGTGGCAGACAGACCTGACCACGGACCCCCCCCAGCCCACACCATGCACCATACCCCCCCGCCCGGTTGCCAGCTCACTCACCCTGTGCTGACAGGTGAAGACGGTGGCAGCAGGTTCCCCCCTCAGACTCCTCTGTCTCTTGGGCTTCCCATGGAGGTGGTGGCTTCCCCCCTCAGACTCCTCTGTGTCCCTGGCTTCTCATGTGTCTCCTCAGCCATACGTCTCCTCCTCCTTCCTCCTCATAGGCCAATAGGATGGCTTCTCCTTTTGGCAAAAGTTTTTAGCGAGTGAAACACGTTAGGGAAATGCCCAGACCTGTTGTGTGGACACTTAGCTACATAAAGTCAAAGTGGTTTAAAAGTCTTAAAGTTTTTTTTGCCTTAATGCATTCTATGCTACAGAATCCCCCTCAGCTCTTTCCTTATACTTCCCTGATCCTAATCTCAATCCAGCGCTGTGCATCCATAGAAACCTTCTATAGGGGCACTCGCCAAAGAGGAGGAGCTAGGAGCGCCGATGGGGACCCCAGAAGAGGAGAATCAGGGCTGGTATCTATAATATGTTTATTATTATTTTAAGAAAAAGAAAATGAGGCTAATTTCAGGATGGTATTTTGAAGAAGTGCTGCCTACATTTCCTTGTATGTATAGCAACTTCACAAACAGGGAAATTGATTTTTCATCAATATCTGTCTAAGCAGAGCAGAGGACCGAGAACAAAAGGTGCCATCGGAGGGTTTCTGCCTACCTTTCTAGATATTGTAGGTGTCAATTTTGAAGCAAGAGAACTAACATTTTTGAAGTTTGGGGATCATATGACTTCCCTTTATGGATTTGAACCAATTTTTAAGATTTTCGTAGGTTTATAACTAGAGGAAAATCTGTTGGTTAGGTCTCATCATGCACAGGTCTATTATCAATAAGTCTAAAAGATGAGCACCTTGCAGGACAAATGGCTTTCTTACTCCCTTTGTAAAAAAAAAAAAAGTCCCTGCCTGCAATGTATAAAGATACTATTAGTATCATAGCTTGAGAACTAGATATGTATTAATTGCTTTAGAACAAGAACAGAGGGGAGCTTTAAGCTATGTATTAGTTGAAAGTTAATTGAAGGATTTTAATAATATAACTGTAATAGCTATACATGGTACTGACACACAACTCTGCGTGACAGAGAGATAGATGATCACATTTATTTTAATAGCGCAATAGCATGAAGAACACTAAAGTAAAGTACTGTGTGCAGCATCCTTTATAACAACACCAGCATATCAGATGCTTATCTGGTGCCTGCAGATGAACGCTTTATCTCTGAAACAACTGCAGCTCTGAAGCAGCACATCTGACCCACCATAGAGAGGTGCTCCATATACCTTGTTGTGTCCTATTCATTGGGAAATAATAATGATACCAATTAAAGTACCAGCTCCTTCTACCCTTACATGCAGTGTTTATGAAGAGACAAAGCTTCCCTTAGGAAAGTTTGGATTGTATCACGTGCCTGGTGCCTGTAAGATTGTAATGTACACCTTTAAAAGTTTAAACTTTATGGATTAGTGCATCTTCAATGTTCTGTAGATGGATGCTCCACTGGCTAGGAAGATGCATCTACAGAGAAACAGTGCTTCAGCTGCTCTATGAGTTCACACAAGAGTTCTATGCTGATTTACCTCCTGCCATGATGCTTCCATAAACTAGAAGGAGTTGGTGAGACATGAAGTATCAGAAAGACTTTGATGCAAAATAAAAGTGGATCATGGGAGATGTAGTTCATTAGAAGGACTTGGCTATGACTGCAAATGGTTGGAAAGACTACAATTCCCAACAGAGAGGCATTGAAGGGGAGGAGTGCAATTCAGTTTAACCAGACTGTGAGAGGGAGAACTTTCTCTTTCTGCGAGAGGACCGGTGTTCTGTCGAAATAGCAAACTCATCAAAATTTACTACGTCACTTGCGGTCACTCTCCAGCAGCAGATTTCGTCAAGTTGGCTCCACTGCCCATGCGTACGCATTCTACAGATTAACAGAAACACCATGCACAGAGCTGTCCACCACAATGGCTGTACAGTTTTGAGCATCCCTATTTGCTGCTTGATTGGGTTGTACAGGCACTGCGGTGGACAACTCTGTGCACAGTGTTTCTGTTAATCTGTAGGGTGTGTGCGCGCACATTGACAGTAGCAACAACTCCTCAAAATCTGCTGCTGGAGAGTCACCAGAAGAGGCGTAGATTTTGACAGTTGGCTATTTTGACAGAACACCGGGGGAATGCACACCTTCATCTAGTTGTGCACAGCAACCCAGATGGCTGGGAGCCAGAGCTACAGAAATGAGACTTGTTCTAAAGGCAAGGCCAAAAGAGTCCCTAATTGCCAAGTACCTGGCAAGTTGCTGAGCACACATGGACTGGTGAGCACCCACTTGTTGTGTTCACAATACCGCTGCTAGCAGAGTTTATGACTAAGCGGATACAATTTTCCGTGAAACGCGTCAATCAACCTTGTGCCTTGTGATGTACTTGGGACATGACATGATATGTATGTATGTCTTTTGAACAATAAATGCATCATCTTCGAAAGTAACTGTGGTGCTGTCTACTTGCTGTTTGGACTTTCACGTATATCGGCTCACGGACCGGACGAGCACACAGCCCTTTGAAGTTATTACACTCACCTGGATCGGCTTTTCCCTTCTTGATGTTTCCTTTCTAGCAGAGGGATGTAGCCATGCCCCAAAGGGGTTGCTAAAAGTCGTGGTTGACCTGTCACTCTGCCCTCAGTCACGCTATTTCCTCACTTACGGAGTCAAGAAGAACAGTGCGGTACTTTGTTTTTGTTGTTTTTATTAGGGGATTTAACTTGGATGAGGTATAGGGTATTTATGGAATGCCCAAGGAATTGAACCGTTCTTGAACCGGGACCAAGCTATATACACGACTTTCCTCCTCCAGCACAATCTTGCTTGCCCTTACTTCTCCTTTCACTCTCTCCTGCACAATACTTCTCCAGACTTCTCTGTGGTGAGACCTGCCTCTGACTCTGGTCAAGCCTCAGTGAACCGCCCATTACAGGCGAGGGGTGGCAGAGCCCTCAGGTGTAGCAAAAGTACAAATGTGCTAGCCAGCCTCTGTGGACTACTGCTCCCAGCTAGTCCCTTCTTCAGGCCCTGCCAGCCCTCCTGGCGACTTAACTTCACTGCCCGGTGACACCACAATCCCAACTGGCTCTTTCTTGTGCCACTCACTGACACCTGGTGGATCCCTCCTGGAGACTTACCTGGCAGCATCACTCTCCTGCTTCTTGGTTAGGACTCCCCATGGGATGTACTGAGGGGTCCCTTCCACTCCCAAGCCTCCAGCCCTGAGGTCACCCCCATACACAAGTATGGAATGTTTAAAGAACTATGGACCATTATTAGTTGGTGAAATGTTTTATATAGTTGATTATTAGACCCCTTTCACATGGGGCAAACTCTACCAACGATTCCACCCACTCAGCAGCGGATCTATCCGTTGATCCCTGCTGAACAGGCGAATGACAGGTTTGACATGACACGGACACAGCCCACTGTTGGGGCTATCGAATGGAAATAAACTGCCTGTCTGTTTCCATCTGACTGTCATCCAATCCACCAGACAGATGGGGAACATTTAGTGGATCGGATCGGATGTCGGTGAGTGTCAGCGGTCTGCCACTCCATAGAGAGCAAGGGATGGTCAGATCGGGTCCGCTTGAAAAACTGACAGGTGGACCTGATTAGTCCATCATCAAATGGGCCTTAGTTTGGTTTGTTTATTAATATTTGTACATAGGCAGCACTCCTTGAAACCTGAAGCTCCAAAACGCTGGAGGGGAAAAAATCAATTATGCTCTATGGAGATGGTTCCCATCTCCACTCCAAATCTTCTGAAGCCAAACGCCTGAAGCTCAAACAGGTTCTGGAGCTTTTTTTGTCGCTTGAATCGGGCAGATTTGGGTGTTTTTGACGCCCTTGTATTCCCATAGAAATGGATGGAAATGTGCCATTCGCGCATCTTAGTGCGTTTCTATGCATGTTTTTCCGAGAAGAAAATTACATAAAAATACCCAGGAAATGCACAGATCTCCATTTTTGTTTAGTAGCCATGGAAAGCAACATGGATGAGGCAATATATTTTTAGATCTGGAGAATTTTATTTGAATGGTAAAGCAGCACCCTGCCTCTATGATTCAAGAGATCCATTATACAAGTCACGAGTGAGCAAGAGGAGGGCATGGAACCAGATTGCCAGCCAAGGGTTCCCAAACTGGGCAGACTTAAGACGTGGTCAAGTGAAGGATTATAAAGGTAAGATAAATCCCTGCAAACTGAACCAACTCTCAAACCCACCATAGTTAGATGATATGCCTTTATTTTTTATTTATTTAATTAACTATACATGTTTAAGAAATAACAGGTTCCTAGCACCAGAAAACCAGCACAAGCTTATGCTCATATTCCTATGCATTGCTCACATGCTCATACATATGAGCAAACAGGCAATAGATGTGTAATTGCAGTTCACTATGGACACATATGTGTACACATGCACACAAGAATCTGGTATTTCTTAACTTGCATGTGAGCAGGAATGTGGCCATGATGAACTGGAATGGCATACCTATTTACTCCTTGCTCATAAGTATAAGCACCTAAGCAATGCACAGGAATAGGAGTATAAACTCGCATTGTTTAATAATTTGCTCAGCACCAGAAAAACAAGTCAAGTTTATGCTCATATTCCTAGACATTGCTCATGTGCTCATACTTATGAGGAAAGAGGCAATAGATGTGCCATTCCAGTACATCATTGCCACATTTGTGCACACACGCGCACACTCAAGTTAAAGGAGTTGTAAAGGCAGAAGGTTTTTATCCGGAGTACCCCCTCTATCCAGCGATGTCCACAACTGTCTTAGCCATCCGGGACTCTCAATAAAAGTCAATCAAAGTCAGTTAGCCAATCTGGGAAGAGAGGGGACGGGGCCGGGTCGGGGCTCCGTGTCTGAATGGACACATGGAGCTGTGACTCGGGTGCTACCATAGCAAGCTGTTGGCTGTGGGGCACTCGATAGGAGGGAGGGAAAAGGAGCAGCGAAGAGGGACCCGAGAAGAGGCTGCTCTGTGCAAAACCAACTGCACAGAGGAGGTAAGTATAACATGTTTATTATTTTAAAAAAAACACTTTACAATCACTGTAAGGTTGCTAGCTACTTCAGCCACTTCTTGCCCTCACACTGTCTGTCTCTACCGTCAGGAGTGTTGAGCAGGAGGTGCAAAAGAGGCCTCCACAATGTTCCAGTGTTCATCAGGTACTTGATACTGCTGCAGCTGTGAACCAAAAAGTGTAGCGCTAAAAAAACACTGTATATATAACAATGTAAATCTATAGTGAATAACAACCGAAAATAAGTCCAAAATAAAAAAAATGTGTTCAATCCGATCAAGACATCCGAAACATTAATCGTATATCTTCAATGATTGTAGAAACATTGCATCATGTATTGTACACCACCATCAAAAGTGTAAAAGGTACTCTTACCAGCGATAAGAGGAAAATGCGCGTATAATTAATCCCACATAGACATCCTCTAGGCTCCTGTGTGGCTCCAGTCCCACCGTCTGTTGAGAACTCCCCGGGGGTCCACAGCCAGGATATCAAACTCCAACACGGATACAGCAATCTGTTAGGTGATTCAACCTCCGACCAGGAACTCCTGCAAGTCTCCAGCTAGGTCTCAAAATCCGACACCACCATGCAACAGTATGCCTCAATATAAAAAGGAGTCTACATAGCGTAATACTGTATCGGCAAATGAATTTATTAAAAAAGTATCACACTTACATTTTTAAAAGTGTCAATCAGGCAGTAAGGAATTCCATAAAAACGAATAAAAGCGTAGTGTGCAAACTGAGCAGGTCCACTTCACCCGACGCGTTTCGTCCCAACGGACATCGACAGGGGTACATGTGGCCTGCTCTCACTACGCTTACTTTATAATGAAGTGCAAAACATTAACAAGGACCACGCCTCAAAAGCTCCGCCCTTCTCACGGGCCGCACCCCAACCTTGGTGATCATCCATGATTGGGTGGAGCACAATGGGCGGGATCCGTAGTTATAAACACAGAACACATTTTCACATTAATCATTTTCTTATATAATGTAAAAACTCATTCACTCTAGCAGCTGGTAAGATCTGAATCTCGTCAGCTCACTACATAATGACACCTCCGGCGTTCATAGCCTATATTGGTAGTATCGAAAAACACAGGGCCACCAATCAAAATTGTAAATAGGAATGAACATAAATATAAATAAACATGAATGGTGGACCCTCAACACATGAAAAAAAGAGTGGCATTGAGTGAGCGTCTCCATAATCTGAGGAGCTATTCACATCGGTCGATCATAGTGTTCCCTCATCAGCACTCACATTAAGCCTTGATACTGCTGCAGCTGCCAGCAGGAGGGATAACAAGGCTTCATGGGGACACACAAGTAAATAGATGTCAGCATGTCACAAATACATGAGGGCACTCTCTGACCCCTAGTGGATATTGTATGGATGATGTACACAAAGATATACATATATTTTAAAAAATATGAGACTTCTTATCAATAAAGCATTTTTTTATTATTCATTACAGCTTAGAAGATAGTTATATTAACCAACAGATATAGGGTAAAACTTTACATGTTTATAAAAATGTAAAATTATTCAATTGCCTCAAGCTGCAATGGGACATGTCCTGCTGGAGACATAAAGTAGGACGCAAATTGATCCCTGACATGTGTACCTTGTCTGCTTCCATGAACATCAGTCCAATGAGCTCTTTCCATATTATGTAGTAATGAGTCCTCAAACTCGAATCCATCCCGCTGCCTTACAAAGTTATGGAAGGCACATGCAGCTTTAACAGCACAGACTGCATTTTGCATGTTCAAGACCATGGGAGTGTGCAGGACCCGCCATTTGTTTGACAAAATGCCAAATGCACATTCAACAACTCTACGTGCTCTTGTTAGCCGACAATTGAACACTCTCTTCTGTACACTTAGATTGTCCCCTGAATAGGGCCATAGAAGATGTTTACCCAGAGCAAAGGCCGCATCCACCCACAAAAACACTGGTTAGGGGAGGACCATTTGTGCCCAAGAGTGGACTGTTTTCCGTAAGGTCCAGACTATTGGTGCACAGTATGTGTCCAAAAGAAGAATGGCTGCCATACGACCCAATATCCATATAATGAAAACAATAATTAGCATCAGCCACTGCCATTAAAACAAAAGATAAATATTTCTTGTAGTTAAAATACTGGCTTCTGCTGCTTTATGATCCTAATATGCTTCCCATCAATCGCTCCCACGCAATTGGGGAAGTTGCAGCGTTGCCAGAAAACTTCAGAGATCTGTGACCGTTCTTCTGTTGTAGGTTTTTGAAACAGTTTCCTTCAACACATCCCAAATAGCAGAGCAGGTGTCACGAACTATGTAACTGGCCGTATGTTTTCCAAACCTAAATGCATAGTGTAGACTTGCTAATAATTGTCCGGGTGCTAGTTACATACAAGAAACAAATATACAGTTGTATGCAAAAGTTTAGGAACCCCTGACAATTTCCATGATTGTCATTTATACATATTTGGGTGTTTGGATCAGCACTTTCATTTTGAACTATCAAATAACTGAAGGACACAGTAATATTTCAGTAGTGAAATGAGGTTTATTGGATTAACAGAAAATGTGCAATATGCATCAAAAAGAAATTAGAGAAGTGCATAAATTTGGGCACCCCAACAGAAAAATCACATCAATATTTAGTAGATACTCCTTTAGCAGAAATAACAGCCTCTAGATGCTTCATATAGCCTGTAATGAGTGTCTGGATTCTGGATGAATGTATTTTGGACCATTCCTCCTTACAAAACATCTCCAGTTCACGGGTTTAAATACGTGAAGAGATTAAAGAAAAACTACGTATAACGTGTAAAAGACAATTAGGTTATTTGGAGTAAAGTGATGACTTTATAATGACACAGGAAGTCAATAAACTATCAAGTTTTACTTTCACGACTAGGTTTGTGGGTTTATACATATTTACTGTTAGTACCTTTAACAGTCCCCAAGGATTTGAAAACGTATGTTGACATATAAACAAAGAACATACATTGATCGTGGGCCTGTTAATAATCGTTCAGATGTGATACGTAAATCCAAACCT
>BLSH010419362.1:348006-362609 GCA_018402905.1 Glandirana rugosa
ACTCCTTTGAAAAAAACTGATGTGATCCTACAGGTATTTTTGAAATTAGGTCCCGAACTGTTTAAACGGAACTTAGATCCTCGGCCGACTTTTTCAATCCTCGGTCAAAAAATATCGCATCACACCCCAACAGTCGCGGTCCCCATTCTGTTCATTAAACGAAGTGGCTGCAAAGAGGCAGCAGAAGATCAGCAGCGCTGGAATACTTTTCACCTTTTTTTTGTATTTTATTTACAATGTCACTAAGGCTTTGTTTAGATGTGCAAGTTGGGTGGTAATAATGTGCAGTAGAGACATGTTTTTGCCATGTTTTTAAGCTCCATTAGGCAGCAGATGAGGGTGTTTTACATGCCACAGTCACGATGCATTCGGCATAATAAGGAGTTTCCCCATAACAGATTTTTTAGTGTCACTCTTTCTGGCCAGCCTATAACCCTGATGTAATGGTGGAGTTATTGACTGGCTGCTCTGCTGTGAGTAAGTTAGGGTTAGGGGGGCGCAAATTACTTGTCTTACCCCTGGCGCTGACAACCCCACACTACGCTATAAAAAACTGGCTCCTAACTTTTTCAGCCGGCTCCTAGATTCAAGGCAAATTTGTCAAGCCCTGGATTAAAGTTTTTATGGACATCCTAGTGTAGTCAAAAAAAGTTTCCTCATGATCACGTAGGTCACTGTACATGACCCAAAATTGGCCTCTCTCTTCTGGATCGGCAATTACGGGGTGGATCCAGTATCTGCGTATCCGCTTCTTCCTCTCTCTTCCATGCAGAAAATAAGACATAAAATAAACACGCCACCTCATCGTCACTCATCTTTGCAGAGCAAGATACACCACACAACACAGCCAGGAACAGGAAGAACAATGATGAACTGGAAGAAGAATATTCACCCAAAAAAACTAAAAACATAGCAACAAAGGATGAAACAGATGATCATTTTTCCTATTGGTTAAAAAAAAAAAACGCCACAGCTCAAAAACGCCTGAAAAACGTTGCATGAAAATGCACAAATACACGCAAAAATAGAGTGAAAAACACGCAAAACCGCTAAGCTCAGAAGTGAATGCAGCCTTAAAGATCAGTGGGTATTCATGTTAATAGCTGTTAAGGTGATATATCACTTTAAGACAGCACCTACCTTATTTCATTATTTATGTACACTATTTGTTGAATGCTATTGTTGCGGGTACAATTGGATATTTGCTATAAAGACTGGGCTCCACCACCTAGACAGCAGAAGGTTGAAAGCAAGAAGCCATTTGACCACTGACCGCTGTTACGGTGATCGCCACCAACAGAGTTTCTTATATATAGCCAGAGACACCCTCCATATGCTACATACTAAGTACATTTGGGACACTCACTGATTGTTACCAGGCAGGTTAACTGTCTTACTCTTGCTCATCATTATTAATATTGTTCATTGCTAAAGCTGTTCTCTTTTTGATGTATTTTGTTGTATAAGTGTTAAGAGTGAGTCACTATAACCTAATTACAATACCTGTTAACCAGGTTAGGGCCCTAACTCTTTCGGTCACAATTAATGCATTTGTGCACAGTTGCTTACTCTTAATTTTCGACAATATATACTACTCTACTTGCAGTTAACCAGTCTGGTTTTCATTTCTGGTCCTTTTTTTCTAGTTGTATTCAGGATACTTATATTTGTGCATACATAGGAGTTTACAACAATCCTCTATCCAGCCAGGTGTGCGAAAGGGAACAAAGCTGTTTGTAGAGTCAACGGACAAGAACAGAGTTCCCAGTACATCCAATGGCTTCTCTGGGGGTAAATGCTACAGTTCTTACAGATTGTAGCTGGCTCTGGTTCCCACATTAACTATTTTGCAAAAATATTTTACACTGTAATGATAATTTAAACTGAAAGGTGGTCCATCTTCATGAAATATGGAGCCTCATGTGTACTTAAAATGTATGGCCCAATTGATGTATTCATTTATATCAGTGTTTTTACTGGTGCCTAAGCAGAAAAACCCTGCTCACTCTTAGAGCTTGTTCTTATGTGCAATATGACTTTTGACTATTGACTTTATAGAACCCCTCTATACAGATGCTGGGGTCCATACCGTGTTGATGGAGGTGTTCATTTGCCATGTGGAGTAACCTCATGCTGCATGAAGGCAGTCTGTGTTAGTGAGTGGAGATACAATGACTGTACATACACAGCTGCACATCCATGTTTGACAGGCGTGCAGGGGCACAAACCCACCAACACTTGGTTTGAGAAAAGCAGAGCTTTCTGCAAAAGAATGGTTCTTTCTATTCTGGTGGGTAGTGATTCTGATCTTCACGTTCCTGTAGAGCTACACAAGCCTAAGGATCTTCAGCATCTGGGACATCTTTGGGTGCATTGTGTCTAAATTCTTCTGGTTGTTGTGTCACTACTGTATGATGTATTCCTCCAGAGCTGTATAGGGGCCAGTGGGTGACACACAGACATCTGACAGACCTGGAAGTGTAATGAATGCTGAAGATTCTTTTACCCCTGTAGCTTTGAAGGAAAGTAAAAATCAGAGACGCAGCAGCCATAATTATATTAGAGGTCTTCTATTGCAGGGTTGCTTTTTTTTATCCACCTTCATCTTCCCCATGCAATATACAGTATACTGTAGAGCCCCCACTATGGGCCTTAGCCAAGAGGGTGACATTGTCAAAGGGTCACAACCTAGGCTCACTGACACTTTACATTCTAGAAAGTTCTTTATCAAGGACTATGGAGAAAAGGGAAGTGCCTTTTCCATACAGGTCCTGTGGTGCTGTGGCCTAACCCCATGCTGGGCTGAATATCCTCCATATATACAGCCATGTGGTGGAGGAGCACCTGTACTTATTACATTTTCCTGCCTGGCATAAGTTTATCTCCTTAGACACACTGAGGGGCTATGAGCACAGGATATTCCCCTGAGTGCCAACACAGAGACACTTCTGCCCTGGCCTAACCGGCACCATCTAGTAGCGTGTTCCATTCCTGCCTCAGACCTTTCTGCAAAGGACCCCAGTGGCAGCTTCAACCAGCACCTATTCATTTGCAGAAAATGTTCCTATCTTGAAGTTAGGAGAAGGAAGAAAGCGCACAACAACAGCCTTTTAACTCTTTACTGAAACATGGTGGATACACACTGTATATGCATCCTTTCAGTCACCCAATGGCGAGGGGCACATTCCTTACAACAGATATGAGAGCCGAGTCAAGGAGTATCTCATACACTTAAGGGTTGGCCAAAGTCCTACATCTCATGCCAAAAGGGATGTGAGTAGTCCCCTCATAGGTGTGCGCAGCCTATTGAATTATGGTGTGCACCCCAAATTTTTTAAAACATGGACAGTGTTAGTAGGGCAGTGGATGGTGTCAGTAGAGCAGTGGACTTGTCAGTAGGGCAGTGGATGGTGTCAGTTGTTTTTTATTTTTATTATTATATTTTTTATTATTTTTTAAGAGCCCCTTTGGGGAGTTTTGGTGAAATATCAGCAGGGGAATCTGCTCTGCACGGGGTGATTAAGGTGTGCCCAGGCACATACGGCATACCCCCTGCCCACGCCTATGAGTCCCCTTAAAAGAGAAGCATGGGTTTCTTTTTTTCCCCCATATTATACTTATCTAGGTGGATGCAGCATGGGTCCAATGCTGCATCTGTCCCCCTGCGCTAATACCCTGAGAACCGAGCGATCAAACACCGCCTATGGCTTGGTTTTCAGAGCTCTGTGAGCTGAGAGCTGTAGACTGTCAGTCACAGCTCTTTGCTCATCTCCCTCCTTGCTCATTGGAGTGCTGAGCTGTGGAGGGGCAGAGCGGCAGTCTCAAGCTCTCAGAGGCTCGCGGAGAGGCTGAGCTGGGTGTCAGTACATGCACCTGGTGGATCCAGACTCCCATGGTCAGAATGATGCAGTGCCTGGACGGACATCCGTGATGTCAGCAGAGTTGGGAACCCTGTAGTAAAGAGTAGGCAGTGTAGTTGCCTAGGTGCTGCTTTTACAGCACCCTTTACCCAAGATGCCTCTCACTGGCAGGTGCAGGGCTGACATTACCTCACTCCCTTTGGTACACCCCGCTCACTACTCTGGGACCTCTAGCAGCTGCCTAGGCAACTACACTGCCTACTCTTTACTACAGGGTTCCAAACTCGAACTATGGTAACATATAGTGGCCAGTTTGGGGAACTGCAGAGGGCACCTCTGTACTTGTACCCTACAACCCTAAGCCTAGGTTCACACTGACAATGGGAATGAAATTGTGCGAGTTCAGTCCTGACTTCGGGGGCGATTACATCTCTGTAGGTTTCTGCACAGATGTCTATTGAAATGGCACGCTAGAGTCGCCAAAAGTGGAAACTACTTTTGGGAATCGGTGCAACGCCGCAAATGCGGCTTCGCACCGACTTGGATGGTGCCATTGCCTGCAAATCGCTGCAATATGAACCAGGGCTTAGGCCCCTTTCACACTTGTGCAACCTGAAAGGCCTGCAATTTGGCCGCAATTTTTTACCGCGATTTTGCAGCGATTTTGATGTGACTTGAAGAAATGCCTGTGTAATATTGAGGTCTATGGATCTCAAGTCGCATCAAAGTTGGACCAAAGTAGTGCAAGGGCTACTTTGATGTCGCACGGACATGAATGGTACTCATTGGAAATCAGGGGGTACGACTTGTCATGTGACTTTGCAGAAGTGTGAAAGGGGCCTAATAGAGAACGGAAAACCTATCTCCTTGTATCTCTCTGTGACTCTTGGTTAGGAACACTTGTACCACCCTGTCGAATTTTGTATTCACCCTATGGAGAATGCAGCAGAAGGTGCTATATCACACAAACATGGGCAGAATACTCAACACTATTGGGCGCACGGGAGCAGAGTTGGGAAAAACAGCATTAATTACTCTGGGAATATCCAAGACAAATCAGAAGCCAGTCTTGGAATATGTTTAATGGCTATTTGTGGTTGTACGCAAGTAGCAGCGTAAACCTGCATACAGTCACACACAGCCATTTATATCTATAGGTAGCTGGATGCAGCAACTGGGCTTCCCTGATGCAGAAAAAATCCAGAATTTTACACTGTACGTTCATGTCCAGTAGCCCTATGAAATGTATTTCTTTTCTTTCAGTTGAAGCATCCAAACAGAAAATCCAGATACAGTACCTTGAAAAAATATCCACACCACTTTAAATTTTCCACATTTTGCCAAAAAAGTAAATGTATTTTATTGGTATTTTATGTGATAGACCAACACAAAATGACACATAATTGTGAAGTGGAAGGGAAATGATAAATGGTTTTAAAAACATTTTACAAATAAATATGTGAAAAGTGTGGCTTGCATTTATGAGCCCCCCCCCCCTTTACTCTGATACCCCTAACTAAAATCTAGCAGAACCAGTTGCCTTCGGAAATCACCTAATTAGTAATAGAGTCCACTTGTGTGTCATTTAATCTCAGTATAAATACAGCTGTTCTGTAAAGCCATCAGAGGTTTGTTAGAGAACCTTAGTGAACAAACAGCATCATGAAGGCCAAGGAACACAGACAGACAGACAGGTCAGGGATAAAGTTGTGGAGAAGTTTAAAGCAGGGTTAGATAATAAAAAAATATCCCAAGCTTTGAACATCTCACGGAGCACTGTTCAATTCATCATCTGAAAATGGAAAGAGTATGGCACAACTGAAAGCTACCAAGACATGGCCGTCCACCTAAACTGACAGGCCGGGGCAAGGAGAGCATTAATCAGAGAAGCAGCCAAGAGGCCCATGGTAACTCTGGAGGAGCTGCAGAGATCCACAGCTCAGGTGGTAGAATCTGTCCACAGGACAACTATTAGTCGTGCACTCCACAAATCTGATCTTTATGGAAGAGTGGCAAGAAGAAAGCCATTGTTGAAAGACAGCCATAAGAAGTCCCATTTTCAGCTTATGAGAAGCCATGTGGAGGACACAGCAAACGTGGAAGAAGGTGCTCTAATCAGATGAGACCAAAATTGAACTTTTTGGCCTAAAAGCAAAACGCTATGTGTGGCAGAAAACTAACACTGCACATCACCCTGAACACACCATCCCCACCGTAAAACATGGTGGTGGCATCATCATGTTGTGGGGATGCTTTTCTTCAGCAGGGACAGGGAAGCTGATCAGAGTTGATGGAAAGATGGATGGAGCCAAATACAGGGCAATCTTAGAAGAAAACCTGTTAGAGTCTGCAAAAGACTTGAGACTGGGGTGGAGGTTCACCTTTCAGCAGGACAACGACCCTAAACATACAGCCAGAGCTACAATGGAATGGTTTAGTTGAAAGAATATTTATGTTTTAGAATGGCCCAGTCAAAGTCCAGACCTAAATCCAATACAGAATCTGTGGCAAGACTTGAAAATTGCTGTTCACAGATGCTCTTCATCCAATCTGACAGAGCTTGAGCTATTTTGTAAAGAAGAATGGGCAAAAATGCCACTCTCTAGATGTGCAAAGCTGGTAGAGACCTCCCCAAAAAGACTTGCAGCTGTAATTGCAGGGAAAGGTGGTTCTACAAAGTATTGACTCAGGAGGGCTGAATACAAATGTACACCACACTTTTCACATATTTATTTGTAAAATATTTGGAAAGCCATTTATCATTTTCCTTCCACTACACAATAATGTGTTACTTTGTGTTGGTCTATCACATAAAATCCCAATAAAATATGTTTATGTTTTTGGTTGTAACATGACAAAATGCGAAAAATTTCAAAGGGTATGAATACTCTTTCAAGGCACTGTACACGTAAGTAACATTAAACTTTACATACTAACTAGAGTGTTTTGTGTGTTGTGCGTAGTTTTTTCAGCTCTGACACTTCCTATGTAAATAAATGATTTACAACGTACATCTGGAGATGCTCTCCTGCAAAAGTAAACATGCAGTGCAAACCGATTGAGGCTGTAAAATAACAGATTTACTAGAAGTTTTTTTAATTGTGTAATGGTTTATAGAAAGAGGCAGAAGAAAAATAAGTGACAAAATATTAAATTGTGTGTGGGTGACATGGCTATGTTTACACAGCTGTCAGTTTGATTGAGCACGACTCACATATGTAAGCAGCTTAAACTCTTCCCACTGCTGGGACATAACCGTATTGTTTAGTGTACGATGAACTGTCATATATGGGAGGAGGACACTTATTTTAAATCTGCAGATGTCTGTTCAGCTCTGGTTAAAGGGATATTGATCTGACATACTATTCACATTCATGTTCTTGGTATCTTTTCTTATTGTAAAAAATGTTAGTCACTGTTCCAAAGATGAACACTGATTAGAAAAGTCAGGGTAAAATCAGTCTAGGTTGACATCTATGTGGGCTGCATCTGATGCATTTTTCGGTGCATTTTGCGTCTTTAAACCCTTGTTTTTCATGCGTTTTTTTGCATGCCATTTTCACGCATTTTACATTTTTATATTTAAACACACTGTATATAGCTGGTTGCTAAGGAGCAAGCTGGGAAGCTGGGCGCCGCGTCTATAACAACCAATGAGTCATCAGCTGTCAGCGGGGTTCCCCGCTGACAAGTGAATGTAAAGAAAAGAAATACTGGCAAAAAAAAAAAAACAGCATGGAGTGCCCCCCTCCACCCAGGACCATAGGGTCTGGTATGGATTTGGACGAGTGAGCGCCCCCTCTCTCCTGAACCATGCCAGGCTGCATGCCCTCAACATGGGGGGGTGCTTTGGAGCAGGGGGGCTTCCAAATTCCGATAAGCCCCCTGCCTGCAGACCCCCACAACCACGGGCCAAGTTTGTCGGGAAGAGGCCCTTGTCCCCATCAAAGCACCCTCCAATGTTGAGGGCATGCAACCTGGTATGGTTCAGGAGGGGGGGGGGGGCGCTCACTTGTCCCCTCCCTTTCCTGACCTGCCAGGTTGCATGCTTGGATAAGGGTCTGGTATGGACTTCAGAGGGGACCCCACACTGTTTTTAAAAAAATGTTGGCATGGGTGGGTCCCCTCCATGGCTGAAAAACGCATATATGTGAACGTGTACCATAGTAAATTGTGTTAAATGGACTGTAGTGTGTTTCTGCAAACTGCAAAATGCACTAAAAACGCATAGGTGTGAACGTAGGGTCAAAACTCCTGTGGGTGCAGCGTAATAGCCTGAAAACTAGTATGCTGCATTTTTAGAAGAATAGGAAAGAATGGACAGTCTCAATAATTCTAGTCTTTGCTTTAACCTTTTCGCTGCCAGAGCATTTTTCCATACATGCTTAAAAAATAATTTTAGGACTGAAGATTACATAAAAAACCCAAATCATTATACATTTTCTGAAAGCAGACACCCTAAAGGTCATGGAAATGCAAAATTTCAGTAAAAAATACTCTAAAGTTAAATTTCGGGCACTGAAAGGCAGTAAAATACCCATTTTAAATAGATACCCAACATGGCAAACCCTAAATTTGCATGCGCCCGTGAAATGGCGACAAATTTCAGTACCCTTTATTTTCTATAGGTGACACTTTAAAAGCCCCCTATGGGTTATCAGTTTAATGTTACCAAGGATGTCTTGTACTAGAAATATTGCTCTCACTCTGGCGTGCACGGCGATATGTAACATGTTTATCACAATCAGCATTTTGATTCATAGGCACCCCCACCGTGTGCGTTTACGTTACTGGCATGTGTATATGTGGGGAGGGCCTCAAAAATTGTATTGTAGGTGGATTTTATACGCTTGAGTATAACTTTAATTTTTTGCAATATAAAAAAAAATTCTACTTAACTTTTTTTTTTTTTTTATCACATGATAATTTTTGGTGGCAGGCTCTCTTTAGTGAGACATCCAGGGTCTAAAAGACCCTGGATATCTCCGCGGTGCTCCTCTAAATGTAATGCAATGGAGATCAAATTGCAATACATTCTTTTCTGTCTGGGGACACGGACACGTCACTTTCTGGGTCAGGAACAAGGCGGGGAAGCAGAGTGGACTTGTGTCTGTTCTGCTCCCTCCCCTCTACCCGGTGGCACCCACCATGCCGATCCCGGGCCCGCAGATGGGCAAGCGAAGCTCGGAAAACATTGCGGGGGTGTGCAATGAGGGGGGGGGCACCGTTAACAGGGGCTTAAGTTTGCTTGTCAGATTTACACACAATCTCGGTGGCTGCAGCCACTGAGAATGTGTTTAAACCCCCCCTGCTGTCAGGTCCGACGTAACGTACAGACCTAGCAGCGAAAGGGTTAAGTGCTAAGTTCATCTTTAGCAAAAAAATAATAAATGCACCCACATTTGCAGAAAAAAATATGCATTTAATTTTTTTTTTTTCAAATGAGCCTGCAAAACATTGCTACTGTGATCAGTGGATTGCGGATTCAATGCCAGGCTCCTGCAGACTCTTCCACCAGTTCTTTGTCCGTACCGAGGAATAGATTTTCAGTTAGAGTGCAGTAATCACTGCTTGGCACCATGTTACAGCACAAATAATGGTGTGATATCATGTAACATATTCTAAATGGTGGAGTTAGCCTTCAAGGTATATCTAAAGCCAAACATTTTGTTTTAATTAGCGTTTGGAATAGTTAACACCCCTGTCAGGTTTTACCCATTCTCATTTTGTCTACTCACAGAAAAGCAGAATGGAGCAACACACGTGTGTTGTCCAAAATAGAATATTTATTTTCTCATCTCATATAAGCCAACATGTTTTTGGAGGCTCAACAAGTCCCCCTCATCAGGGCTTTACTAGTTGTTGGATGGAAAAAAAACACTTAATAGAAACAGTATTACACAAAAACTCTGTTCTACCATGTTACAACAGCTGGTCTATGAAATACT
Organism: Glandirana rugosa; assembly: GCA_018402905.1. Taxonomy (NCBI): domain Eukaryota; kingdom Metazoa; phylum Chordata; class Amphibia; order Anura; family Ranidae; genus Glandirana; species Glandirana rugosa. Next base: position 357,815 of record BLSH010419362.1, read on the forward strand.
GTTTCCAACTTTCCATTAAGTTTATATGTATAATGAATCCTTATTTTCCTTTTTTCTTCCAACAATTTAAGCCTTGATGAAGTGGGTACTTGGAAGCCCCTGAAACGCCTATGTGATATGAGAAAATATTCTATTTTGGGCTCATAAAAGATGGTATGGCACTTTATTCATCTTTTCTGTGGCATTGACCCAAAGCACCCCCTTGTGGCCTTTGTATGTATATGGAGCAGCCTTGCCAGGCATGTTATTTCCCATGTCATCTATTTGCTTCATTCATGATGGACCCAACGCAGAGCTTAGATCCAGTGCGTCCCATCCACAGGTTCACCAGGTTTTTTGGTCTGTGTGCATTGAGAAGGGTTGCTTTAATCCCCAGTCACATGAACACAACAGGAAGCAATAGGAAGTCTTTTTTCAGTGAGGGGACATACCTTCTTGTTTGCCACCAGAAGAAATGGTTCCATTGCAGTATTGTCCCTCTATTCCTGGTCAAGAGACAAATCACTATTTTGGATTTCCCATCACTTTCTGCCCCAGGAACAATGGTAACTAGGACTGTACACAACGGGGACACAGACAGCAGTAAAAACCGGTCAGAGGTTACACTATGTTCACACAGGTTTTTTGCAGAAATTGTGCGACCTCCTGCACAACAGGCACAGGACTCTCGGTTAGAACATTAGGCAGGAATGTGGTGTGGTAGCCGCGATTCGCCCAAAATGGAGATTGCTTGGTTGCAGAATGGACTGCATTGTTGTAGGCGAACTCGGCTACCGACAACAAGGAGACCCAATCGTCCCAGGAGTACGAGGAGTAGCAGCGGAGGTACTGCTCGAGGGTCTGGTTGGTCCTTTCTGTCTGGCCGTTTGACTGGGGGTGATAAGCAGAGGAAAAAGCCAGACCAATCCCCAAGATGGAACACAGAGACCTCCACACTCTGGAGGTAAATTGTACTCCCCGATCCGAGACTATGTTGTTAGGGATACCATGTAACCTCACAATCTCTCTGATAAAAGTCTTGGCCGTCTCCAAGGCAGAGGGAGTACCTTGCATAGAAATGAAGTGTGCCATCTTGGTAAGATGGTCTACCACTACAAAAATGGTGTTGAATCCCGCTGATGGAGGCAGCTCGACAATGAAGTCCATGGAGATGTGTGACCAAGGGCGGTCTGGCATAGGCAATGGGTTCAGCAGCCCTCAGGCCTTGGTTCTCTCAGTTTTGTTTCAGGCACAGACAGGACATGCACCTACATAACCTTTACAGTCCTTGTTCATACAGGGCCACAAGAAGGTGCATCCTAGCAACTCCATGGTCTTTTGACTTCCAAAATGTCCCGCCAGCTTGCTGTCATGACAAAGTTCTAGGGTATCGAGGTGGAACTCCTCAGGTATGAAGATCCGGGTACCCGACCACCACAGCCCATCCTTAATAGACAAATCTAGATCTCTCGGCAAAGAGGAACCAGCCAGCGCCCGCCTGATTTGCGTTAAGAGGCCCTCCTGGACCAGTAAGAAGCTGTGAGCTGCGAGGATGGTGTCCGGAGGAGAAGCTTCCACAGGGTCAAGGAACATTCGGGACAGCGCGTCCAGCTTCACATTTTTGGACCCAGGCCTATAGGTTATGTGGAGCTGGAAGCGGGAGAAAAACAAGGCCCATCGGGCCTGACGAGGTCTGAGCCTCTTAGCCGTCCGCAGGTACTCCAAATTTCTGTGGTCGGTAAAGACCAGAATGGGGTGTGCTGCTCCTTCAAGAAGATACCGCCATTCCTCCAAGGCGGTCTTGATAGCGAGCAATTCTCTGTCCCCAACGTCATAGTTTCTCTCGGGCGGGGTAAGCTTCCGAGAGAAGAAGGCGAAGGGGTGGAGTAGAGCCTTTGGGCCCTCTCTCTGGGATAGGACCGCCCCGACTGCGGTCTCTGAAGCGTCCACCTCTAGGATATAAGGTAGTGCCGGATCGGGATGGTTAAGAACAGGAGCAGAGGTCAATAGCTTCTTCAAATGCTGGAAGGCTGCCTGTGCTTCCGTGGACCAGGTAAAGCGAGCATTCTGCTTCGTAAGCTGTGTTATAGGAGCGATGACCGTTGAAAATCCCCGAATAAACTTCCTATAAAAATTGGCAAATCCTACGAAGCGCTGTACCCCTTTCTTGTCAACTGGCGCTGGCCAATCGATGCTGGAAGCAACTTTTTGCGGATCCATGGTGGTGCCTTTCGTAGAAATCTGGAAGCCTAAGAAGGAAATGTCCGCACATTCGAAGGCGCACTTCTCTGCCTTAGCATATAGCCCGTGTTCACGTAAGTGGCCTAGAACACTCTTTACATGCCTGCGGTGTTCCTTTAGGGAGGGGGAGAAGACGAGGATGTCGTCGAGGTAAACGACCACAAACATGTCTAGGTAGTCCCTGAAGACATCATTAATCAGATGTTGAAAAGTTGCTGGGGCGTTGCAGAGCCCAAATGGCATGACCAGGTACTCGAAATGGCCGAAGCGAGTACGAAAGGCCGTCTTCCACTCGTCCCCCTCCCGTATTCGTATCAAATTGTAGGCTCCATGGAGGTCTAGCTTGGTGAACACTTTAGCTGAACCAAGCCTCTGAAAGAGTTCTGGAAATAGGGGTAACGGGTACTGGTTCTTTATAGTGACCTTGTTGAGGTCCCGGTAGCCGATACAAGGCCGGAGTGAATGGTCCTTCTTCTCTACGAAGAATATCCCCGCTCCTGCGGGTGACGTGGAAGGCCGGATGAAGCCTTTACCCAAGTTTTCAACTAGGTAGGCTTTGAGAGCCACTAATTCCACTTCGGACAAGGGAAAATTTCGGCCGAACGGGACTTCTGCCCCCAGGTCGATTGGGCAGTCATATGACCTGTGCGGAGGTAGGGTATCGGCCCCCTTCTTACTAAAAACATCTAAGTAGTCATGGTAGACTTTAGGAACCATGGAGCGGTTTTCCAGATCAGGGTCTGAGTCCATACTAAGGAGTGCTGGGGGGTCTGGTGGAGACTGCGGCAGGCAGTGGCTGAGGCAGTATGGTGACCGGAACTGCACCTCCCCGGTGTTCCAATTGATTAGAGGGCAGTGGGCGCGGAACCAGGGGAGGCCAAGGATAACCGGGAACAGTGGGGACGAGATAACATCCAGCAGTAAGAATTCCGCACGACCCCCACTTGTGCTGGCAGAAAGAGGAAGCGTTTCCTGGGTCACTGCACCAGATCTGATAGTCGACCCATCGGCCAACCGGGTGACCACTGGGTGGTCCTTGGTTCGGAGCGGAATGTGATGCTGGGTGGCAAAAGCGAGATCCACAAAGCAACTGCAGGCCCCTGTATCCAGGATGGCTGGGACCTGCATGCTTCCGCCGGGCAGCTGGAGGGACAAGGAGAGGACAAGGTGGGACTTAGTGTCGGGTAGAGACAGCAGTTCCCTGCGACCGGGGTAAGGCCCTTGGCCGGGCATTCCCGGATCCGATGTCCGGATTCCCCGCAGTAAAAGCACAGACCGAAAGTCATGCGCCTCAGTCGTTCTTCAGATGACAGGGAGAGGCGGGGACGCCCATGCTGCCGTGGTTCCTAGTGTCCATGTGGAGAGGAGGAGGAGGTCGTGGGAGGACTGGGTGTCCACTGAGAGGGCCACAGGAGCGCAGCAGCTCTCTCCGCTCTGCGTTCCCGTAGGCGGTGGTCAATCTGGATGGCCAAATTGACTAGCGCGTCCAGGGTATGAGGAACCCCGACGCGGGCCAACTCATCCTTGAGCGGCTCCGAGAGCCCCAGCCAGAACTGGTAACAGAGGGCCGGGCCATTCCAGGCTGTATCGGCGCTCCATCGCCGAAACTCGGAGACATACTCCTCTGCTGTACGGTGGCTCTGCTGGAGCGTGTGAAGCACGGTCTCCGCTGTTGCGGCCAGATGGGGGTCCTCATATAACTGAGACATGGCTCGGAAGAAGCGCTCCAGGGTTGAGGTCTCCGGGTCTTTCTGCTCTAGTAACCGGTGAGCCCAGGCCTGGGGCCAACTCGGAGGAGTGAGATCACGAAGCCCACTTTGGCTGACTCCAGAGAGAAGGTGCGGGGTTGCAGGGAAAAGAATAGCTCACAGGAAGTCCGAAACGCCCGGAAGCTCTGGCGGTCCCCCGTAAACCGCTCGGGCATGGGCACTCTGGGTTCCGTAGGAAAAGTCACTGAGATACGGGATGAGGCCGGGTCGGGATCGGCTGATGTTGATCCCAGATCCTGAACTTGTCATTCCAGGCGGACATATTCATCCTGGAGGCCCCTGACTGCTTGAGACAGGCCAGTAAGATGGACACACACTTCTTCCATGATAGAGGGCCCCGTGCAGACTCAAACGTGGCTGTCTGATACTGTAACGTACCTGGTCACAGGAACTCACTAACATGCTGTAGATCAGACAGCACTTGCTACAGGAAGCAGGAAGTTCAAATAGAGCTGCTCCTCTAGGAACTAGATGAAACAACAATCAAATGTGATTAACCCTCCGCACAGTCTTCTAACACCATCAAGGATCTCCTCGTCGAGATAAACTTGAAGGACGAAGGACATCGTTCACGACAGACTAGATGTCGTACAATCACTCAAGGACACTGGTCCATGCAATGTCATAGTCTGTCGGTGCAAACTCAGACGTGCCCCGGGAGATAGTACCTTCTTCACACACAGGTAGAATGACCGGACAGAGTTCGTCAGTCCCCGGAGGTCCTACTTATACAGGCGGACCTTACTGTTCAAGTCCTAGACCCTAGTTGTAGTCGGCTAGGGCTGGGCCGGAGTAGGGCATAGAGT
>BLSH010419362.1:362619-374739 GCA_018402905.1 Glandirana rugosa
TATTTCACGGTATGGTAGAAAATACTCGGGTTTTATCTTAAACAACAATTTAAGCCTTGATGAAGTGGGTACTTGGAAGCCCCTGAAACGCCTATGGGATATGAGAAAATATTCTATTTTGGGCTCATAAAAGATGGTATGGCACTTTATTCATCTTTTCTGTGGCATTGACCCAAAGCACCCCCTTGTGGCCTTTGTATGTATATGGAGCAGCCTTGCCAGGCATGTTATTTCCCATGTCATCTATTTGCTTTATTCATGATGGACCCAACGCAGAGCTTAGATCCAGTGCGTCCCATCCACAGGTTCACCAGGTTTTTTTGCTGTCTGTGTGCATTGAGAAGGGCTGCTTTAATCCCCAGTCACATGAACACAACAGGAAGCAATAGGAAGTCTTTTTTCAGTGAGGGGACATACCTTCTTGTTTGCCACCAGAAGAAATGGTTCCATTGCAGTATTGTCCCTCTATTCCTGCTCAAGAGACAAATCACTATTTTGGATTTCCCATCACTTTCTGCCCCAGGAACAATGGTAACTAGGACTGTACACAACGGGGACACAGACAGCAGTAAAAACCGGTCAGTGTTTACACTTTGTTCACACAGGTGCCACATCATTTTCTAATCAATTTCATTAAGGAAAATGTGTGAATCATGGGTGAAAGTTGTGTGAATCTTGAATGAATACATTTATAAATAGACTCCTTTATGTTTTTGAAGGTATGTTAATATCTTTTCTCAATATCATTTTTTTTTATTTAAAGCTGTACTGAATTTTGCAGTGTCTGGGTGAACTTTAGTCATGATGGCTTACTTGCACATTAAAGCAAAATTAAAGGTTTGTTAAAAAATAATAATAATAACAAGCATGTTATACTTACCTGCTCTGTGCAGTGGTTTTGTACAGAGCAGCCCCGATCCTCCTCTTTTCAGGTCCCTCACTGGCACTCCTTGCTCCTTTTCAGCCAGTGCCCCCAATAGCACTGGGGGCACTGATGTGTGCTCGCTCCTGATCCCTGCTCTATACGTCCATATGACACACAGAGCCGTGGCTCAGCCCCGCCCCCACTCTCTTCTCATTGGCTCACTGAATTGCCAATGGCTCCCGCTGCTGTCCCAGCCAATGAGGAATGGGAGACCCGGGAGAAGCTCAGTTGTCGTGCACATGGCTGGATCAAGAGGGAGCTCAGGTAACTATTAGGGGGAGGGGGGCTTGGGGGTTTTACTCCACACAGGTTTTTTACCTTCATGCATAGAATACATGAAGGTAAAAAACCTTGAGTATTTAAAACTACTTTAAGGCACACTTATCTTTCAGTGTGCCCCCTTCAGGCAGCAACAGGTCAAGCCTCCAGTCACCACTCCATACAAAGCCGCTGTCATCTCCCTCACCACTTGTCACGTAACCCGGTGGTTGAGTCTGGCTTATGCGGGGGCAACCTCACTTGCAGCCCTGGTTCAAGAGCCCCTGGTAGTGAAGACAGGGAGCTCTGGAGCACAGGGGGGCACGAGGGCTGCACTTGGTCACAGATGGCAGGTGAAGGTCCACTGGAACTCGTGCAGGTAGAAGGGTGGTGGTTCAGACTGGGTCGGTAACGGGCTGGCGGTGCGGTACAAGTGGTTCAGGCAAGCGGATAGTCAGTTACAGGCAGGTTCGGCAACGTGCGGGCAACTGAGGTACAAGAGGGTTAGGCAGAGACGTGGTCGTAGGCAGGCAGAGGGTCGGTACAGGCAGGGTTCAATCAGAGGTCCGGCAACCGGGTCACAGATACAGGAAGACTGGAAAGACAGGTCACAGGAACTCACTAACACGCTGTAGATCAGACAGCACTTGCTACAGGAAGCAGGAAGTTCAAATAGAGCTGCTCCTCTAGGAACTAGATGAAACAACAATCAAATGCGATTAACCCTCCGCACAACATTGCCCCCCCCCAAGGGGCAGCCTTCGGATGTCCAAACAGGTTCTCTTGCTCGGGTTCCTTCTCCAGAAGGTCCTGATCAGGGCCTCTGCGTGTAAATTCTCTTCAGGCTCCCAAGAGCGCTCTTCGGGCCCATAGCCCCCCCATTTAACCAGCTATTGGATGGTGCCACCTCTCCTCCTGCAATCAAGGATAGTTTCCACCTCAAACTCCTCCTCTCCATCCACCAGGACTGGTTCTGGTGGGCCTGTTTTCCGCCCCAGGAAGGGATCCTTAGTCACTGGTTTAAACAGGTTTACGTGAAATACCGGATGCACTATGAGTGAGGGAGGAAGGTCCAGCTCGTAAGCCACGTTGTTGATCCTCCGTTTGACTGGCAAGGGCCCGATGTATTTAGGGCCTAATTTCTTTGACGGGCATGACAGCCTCAGATTCTTGGTGGCCAACCAGACCCGATTGCCCAGTTGCAGGCTCAACTCTCCTCGTCTCCCTCTATCAAATGTTCTCTTGTTGCGCTCCTGGGTTTGTGCGAGGGTCTCTTGCAGAAGACGGTTGTTCCTTTCCAGAAATTGTGCGACCTCCTGCACAACAGGCACAGGACTCTCGGTTAGAACATTAGGCAGGAATGTGGGGTGGTAGCCGAGATTCGCCCAAAACGGAGATTGCTTGGTTGCAGAATGGACTGCATTGTTGTAGGCGAACTCGGCTACCGGCAACAAGGAGACTTAATCGTCCTGGGAGTACGAGGAGTAGCAGCGGAGGTACTGCTGGAGGGTCTGGTTGGTCCTTTCTGTCTGGCCGTTTGACTGGGGGTGATAAGCAGAGGAAAAAGCCAGACCTATCCCCAAGATGGAACACAGAGACCTCCACACTCTGGAGGTAAATTGTACTCCCCGATCCGAGACTATGTTGTTAGGGATACCATGTAACCTCACAATCTCTCTGATAAAAGTCTTGGCCGTCTCCAAGGCAGAGGGAGTACCTTGCATAGAAATTAAGTGTGCCATCTTGGTAAGACGGTCTACCACTACAAAAATGGTGTTGAATCCCGCAGATGGAGGCAGCTCGACAATGAAGTCCATGGAGATGTGTGACCAAGGACAGTCTGGGATAGGCAATGGGTTCAGCAGCCCCCAGGCCTTGATTCTCTCAGTTTTGTTTCAGGCACAGACAGGACATGCACCTACATAACCTTTACAGTCCTTGTTCATACGGGGCCACAAGAAGGTGCGTCCTAGCAAATCCATGGTCTTTTGACTTCCAAAATGTCCCGCCAGCTTGCTGTCATGACAAAGTTCTAGGGTATCGAGGTGGAACTCCTCAGGTACGAAGATCCGGGTACCCGACCACCACAGCCCATACTTAATAGACAAATCTAGATCTCTTGGCAAAGAGGAACCAGCCAGCGCCCGCCTGATTTGCGTTAAGAGGCCCTCCTGGACCAGTAAGAAGCTGTGAGCTGGGAGGATGGTGTCCGGAGGAGAAGCTTCCACAGGGTCAAGGAACATTCGGGACAGCGCGTCCGGCTTCACATTTTTGGACCCAGGCCTATAGGTTATGTGGAGCTGGAAGCTGGGAGAAAAACAAGGTCCATCGGGCCTGACGAGGTCTGAGCCTCTTAGCCGTCCGCAGGTACTCCAAATTTCTGTGGTCGGTAAAGACCAGAACGGGGTGTGCTGCTCCTTCAAGAAGATACCCCCATTCCTCCAAGGCGGTCTTAATAGCGAGCAATTCTCTGTCCCCAACATCATAGTTTCTCTCGGACGGGGTAAGCTTCAGAGAGAAGAAGGCGATGGGGTGGAGTAGAGCCTTTGGGCCCTGTCTCTGGGATAGGACCGCCCCGACTGCGGTCTCTGAAGCGTCCACCTCTAGGATATAAGGTAGTGCCGGATCGCGATGCTTAAGAACAGGAGCAGAGGTAAATAGCTTCTTCAAATGCTGGAAGGCTGCCTGTGCTTCCGTGGACCAGGTAAAGCGAGCATTCTGCTTCATAAGCTGTGTTATAGGAGCGATGACCATTGAAAATCCCCGAATAAACTTCCAATAAAAATTGGCAAATCCTACGAAGTGCTGTATCCCTTTCTTGTCAACTCGCGCTGGCCAATCGATGCTGGAAGCAACTTTTTGCGGATCCATGGTGGTGCCTTTCGTAGAAATGTGGAAGCCTAAGAAGGAAATGTCTGCACATTCGAAGGCGCACTTCTCTGCCTTAGCATATAGCCCGTGTTCACGTAAGCGGCCTAGAACACTCTTTACATGCCTGCGGTGTTCCTCTAGGGAGTGGGAGAAGACGAGGATGTCGTCGAGGTAAACGACCACAAACATGTCTAGGTAGTCCCTGAAGACATCATTAATCAGATGTTGAAAGGTTGCTGGGGCGTTGCAGAGCCCAAATGGCATGACCAGGTACTCGAAATGGCCGAAGCGAGTACGAAAGGCCATCTTCCACTCGTCCCCCTCCCGTATTCGTATCAAATTGTAGGCTCCACGGAGGTCTAGCTTGGTGAACACTTTAGCTGAACCAAGCCTCTGAAAGAGTTCTGGAACTAGGGGTAACGGGTACCGGTTCTTTATAGTGACCTTGTTGAGGTCCCGGTAGCCGATACAAGGCCGGAGTGAATGGTCCTTCTTCTCTACGAAGAATATCCCCGCACCTGCGGGTGACGTGGAAGGCCGGATGAAGCCTTTACCCAAGTTTTCATCCAGGTAGGCTAATTCCACTTCAGACAAGGGAAAATTCCGGCCGAACGGGACTTCTGCCCCTGGCAGCAGGTCGATTGGGCAGTCATATGACCTGTGCGGAGGTAGGGTATCGGCCCCCTTCTTACTAAAAACATCTAAATAGTCGTGGTAGACTTTAGGAACCATGGAGCAGTTTTCCAGATCAGGGTCTGAGTCCATACTAAGGAGTTCTGGGGGGTCTGGTGGAGACTGTGGCAGGCAGTGGCTGAGGCAGTATGGTGACCGGAACTGCACCTCCCCGGTGTTCCAATTGATTAGAGGGCAGTGGGCACGGAACCAGGGGAGGCCAAGGATAACCGGGAACAGTGGGGACGAGATAACATCCAGCAGTAAGAATTCCGCATGAACCCCACTTGTGCTGGCAGAAAGAGGAAGCGTTTCCTGGGTCACTGCACCAGATCTGATAGTCGACCCATCGGCCAACCGGATGACCAGTGGGTGGTCCTTGGTTCGGAGCGGAATGTGATGCTGGGTGGCAAAAGCGAGATCCACAAAGCAACTGCAGGCCCCTGTATTCAGGATGGCTGGGACCTGCATGCTTCCGCCAGGCAGCTGGAGGGACAAGGAGAGGACAAGGTGGGACTTGGTGTCGGGTAGAGACAGCACGTTCCCTGCGACCGGGGTAAGGCCCTTGGCCGGGCAGTCCCGGATCCGATGTCCGGATTCCCCGCAGTACAAGCACAGACCGAAAGTCATGCGCCTCAGTTGCTCTTCAGATGACAGGGAGAGGCGGGGATGCCCATGCTGCCGTGGTTCCAAGTGTCCATGTGGAGAGGAGGAGGAGGTCGTGGGAGGACTGGGTGTCCACTGAGAGGGCCACGGGAGCGCAGCAGCTCTCTCCGCTCTGCGTTCCCGCAGGCGGTGGTCAATCTGGATGGCCAAATTGACTAGCGCGTCCAGGGTATGAGGAACCCCGACGCGGGCCAACTCATCCTTGAGCGGCTCCGAGAGCCCCAGCCGGAACTGGTAACAGATCGCCGAAACTCGGAGACATACTCCTCTGCTGTACGGTGGCTCTGCTGGAGCGTGTGAAGCACGGTCTCCGCTGTTGCGGCCAGATGGGGGTCCTCATATAACTGAGACATGGCTCGGAAGAAGCACTCCAGGGTTGAGGTCTCTGGGTCTTTCTGCTCTAGTAACCGGTGAGCCCAGGCCTGGGGCCCATCTCGGAGGAGTGAGATCACGAAGCCCACTTTGGCTGACTCCAGAGAGAAGGTGCGGGGTTGCAAGGAAAAGTATAGCTCACAGGAAGTCCGAAAATGCCTGGAAGCTCTGGCGGTCCCCCGTAAACCGCTCGGGCATGGGCACTCTGGGTTCCGTAGGAAAAGTCACTGAGATACGGGATGAGGCCGGGTCGGGATCGGCTGATGTTGATGCCAGATCCTGAACTTGTCTTTTCAGGCGGACATATTCATCCTGGAGGCCCCTGACTGCTTGAGACAGGCCAGTAAGATGGACACACACTTCTTCCATGATAGAGGGCCCCGCGCAGACTCAAACGTGGCTGTCTGATACTGTCACGTACCTGGTGGTTGAGTCTGGCTTATGCGGGGCAACCTCACTTGTGGCCCTGGTTCAAGAGCCCCTGGTAGTGAAGACAGGGAGCTCTGGAGCACAGGGGGGCACGAGGGCTGGACTTGGTCACAGATGGCAGGTGAAGGTCCACTGGAACTCGTGTAGAAGGGTGGTGGTTCAGGCTGGGTCGGTAACGGGCTGGCGGTGCGGTACAAGTGGTTCAGGCAAGCGTATAGTCGGGTACAGGCAGGGTTGGCAACGTGCGGGCAGCTGAGGTACAAGAGGGCTAGGCAGAGACGTGGTCGTAGGCAGGCAGAGGGTCGGTACAGGCAGGGTTCAATCAGAGGTCAGGCAACCAGGTCACAGATACAGGAAGACTGGAAAGACAGGTCACAGGAACTCACTAACACGCTGTAGATCAGACAGCACTTGCTACAGGAAGCAGGAAGTTCAAATAGAGCTGCTCCTCTAGGAACTAGATGAAACAACAATCAAATGTGATTAACCCTCCGCACAGTCTTCTAACACCACTTCTTTTGGGAAACACGATGCTCCTCTTTGGCCATTGAGGTAACAAGAATAATTACAGGAGTTACATCATCCCTGCTTCCTGGCTCTGTTCATGGTGTCCAGAAAACTGCAAGAAGTAAGGGGGGAAAAGGTTTTTTTCTTTGGGCAAAAGAGACTGCCTATCTCTTTTGTCAGGAAAACGAAATCCTAGCAATTTTTCAAAGTGAGACTTTAGTTCAGCCTAAAGCTCAAATTATATTTTCAGATGTTATAGTCAGTCCTAAAGGCATTTTTCCCTTAAATGAGGAATCTATTCAAAAAACTTTTTTGCAGATTTTGTAGTCATCATGATGTTACTTTACTCAGTTGAGGAATGGAGTTTCTGTGCTTTGGGTGGCCTTGGACAATAAAATATGTTATGTGGCCAATTAGGGATTTTGGAGCTTTTCCCCTAAATTTCTTGTTTAGCTTTTCCAGACATTAGGTCACATACATGACACTTCACTTTAGTTCTACTGAAAAGGAAATCTTGGCCATAGATCAATGTTGCATGTACCTCTCATTCTTATTCCCATGGTAACTGAAGAGAATACTTTTTATTATCAAATAAGATATAGCCAAACATATTAAAGAATAAAGGTTGAATGAAGCTATGAAGGACAATGTAAAAAAGTAAGTATAACTTTGGGGGAAAAAAAAGAAAAATTACTTATTATACTGCTCCTCATAGCTAGTTGATACAATGCAAGCAGCGGCAATTATCTTTTCTATACAGAATATGCCTTCATCAAAGTGTCTGGAATCATACACAAAAGGATATGAATTGAAGGTATGGGTGCGAAGAAGACAGGAAACCTTTTCCAATGTTAGATGAACAAGGTCACCCTGGTATCCTTTAAAATGTATAGCCAACTGAAATTGGAACATTGACATCTAAAGAGATGTTGGTGATGCCTTATTGTTATATAAATCTGAATGCAGAGAGTTCTGTGTCTGAAGACAATGTTATCGGAAGACAATGGAAATGTGATCAGATGGATCCTAGATAATCCCAGAGAAGAAAAAAGCTGAGCTTATTTGCTAGCGTGTTTGATTTGCTTGCTTATAATAAATTATTTAACGTGGTTTAAAACATTTCTTTTTTTAAACTAAACATAAGTCTATCCTCTGTATATGCCATTGGTTTGTTATGCTTCATGAAGATTTAGTCAGCAGAGTGCAAAGTCTCAAAGAAATGCATGCATATTTATATACAATAGGGGTGCATTTGTCAGATGCCATATTGATGAATACATTTGCACCTACAGTATACATCTTCTTTAGAAAAATATGCTTGTCCGGTAAACAATAATGCCTGAATGCTCTATAAAAAGACAACACCAAATAACCGAAACCAAAATATGAATTTTAGAAAGTAAGAAAGATTATCCATATTCACACTCATAATCTCAAGTGAAGCACCTGAACTGCGCATTACTTGCAGTGTTCAAGTAATTCCCCACTTACCCACAGGCAAAAACTACAACTTCCTTTGGCACTGTGTTGAGTCCTGGTGCTGGAGTTACTTGTTTGAAGATGAGTAGATACATGTCTTCTTTAATGCAGTCTTATATAGAAGCCAGGCTATAGGGGTTACTTTAAAGTACAAGTGAACTAATTGAAGCTGAGTTTGCTTGAATCAAACTAAACAAGGGGAATATTTTTTATATTACTATGGTTACAGCAAATATCGTGATGGTCCCCAAACCAAATTAAGATCTTCATAGTAGGTTAAATTATGACACAAAATCCTTAATTAATGTGAAAATACTTGCATAAATATTCACTTGCCGACTCAACACTTTTCTAACTTAATCCTCAGACTAAAAGCAACAGATAGCACTGTTAGAAAAAATATTGATAGAAATAATAATGGCCAACTTAAGCAATTGATCCACTATAATAGCAGTATTACAACACTCCAGGTTTGGTCCATACTTGTCCATGCAAGCTTATATACTAAGGGTTGCCTTGTCCTCCATCTGCCAGGACCCCGCTTTAATCCATCAAATTTATCTTAGAACTTGAGCCTTTTGCAGAAGATTTGTGACCAAATGTCAACGGGAAAGGGATGGAGACTCACAATGTTTGTGGATGACATTCTATTGTCCCTCACATTACAGCATATTTTCCATGATAATCTATTAAAGCTGAACTCCAGGATCTAGCTAGCTAGGTTCTCTTGAACTACTGACACAGTTTAAATTATAGTGCCTTACTTTTCTTGTAGTCCAAGAGTCTCCGCTTCAGTGGCAATCATAAAAAGAGTGCTTGCCCCTGGTGCAGGGAGGAGGACTTTCTCTCTTGCTGTACATCACATCCAAGCAGGGAAAAAGGACTACATTTCCCATGATGCAAAAGGAAATGCAGGAGATGAGTCAGTGTGTGCAGTGAATGGGAGGAGGAATGGAGGGGGGAGTTGGCACTGAGAGCTGTATCTGCTATCATGAGAGGCAGCGTGAGCAGTGAACTGGAGGGCGAGCAGAGGGTGGAGTTGGAGCTGAGGGCTGTATCTGCTATCTACAGTGGGCGGCTCAGACTGGGAGTCTCAGACTCCTGATTCCGCCCAATACAGCAGGGATGTAATTATGTCTCTGCTTACTTTAAAGAATTACAGTGGGGCAGACACAAGACTGGTGGCCATGGGGATACAGAGCATAGCGGCCACCGGTCTTACAAAATGGATGTCAGAGGTAGAGTTGAGCGAACCCGAACTGTAAAGTTCGGGTTCGTACCGAACTTTTGGGTGTCCGTGTCCCGAATCCGAACCCTAACGTTCCGGAAAACGTTCGGGTTCGAGTTCTGGGTTCTGGTATTATTTTTATCATGCATGTTGAATAGCTGCAACAAGCGTTACACTGGTTTTCCCTAGAAGCCATCACAGCCATGCCTACTAATAGCATGGCTGTGATTGGCCAGTGTATGATGTGACCCAGCCTCTATACGAGGCTGGAGTCACAGTGCTGCATTTCACATGCTCTCAGGTTAGTGTAGGGAGAGGATGCTGCCGGCGCTGTGAGGGACAGATTGTGAGGGACAGATTGCAGTGATAATAACTAGGTAGAGATTACTACTACTGCTTTGAGGGACAGATTGTAGATCTATAACATCTCATCCTGCATTACAGAAAGATCTGATTACAGAATGATCTCTCATCCTGCATTACAGAACGATCTGATTACAGAACGATCTCTCATCCTGCATTACTGAATACAGAACGATCTGATACTGGACTAGGTAGAGATTACTACTGCTTTGAGGGACATATTGCAGATCTAATAACATCTCCCATTTTTCTTCCTTTTGCAGCCCTCTAGCACTTTCCAGGACTTTTTTACAGTCATTTTTGTGCCGAAAAGTTCGGGTCTCCATTGACTTCAATAGGGTTCGGTGTCCGGGTTAAAGTTCGGATGACGTTTGGTACCGAACCCGAACGTTTTCGGAAAGTTCGGCCACACCGGCCGAACCCGAACGTCCAGGTGTTCGATCAACTCTAGTCAGAGGGATTCAAGTTATGATTCAAATAATGAGATTACATAGTGAGGAGGGAAATAAGCAACACATTGCACTAAGGTATGACAGGACCAATACTGCCAGCTAATAAATGTTCTGTCCGGAGTTCAGCTTTAAGTGAATTTGACAGATTCACCACCCTGTCATTACCTAAATTTCAACCAGACTAAATTGAAAGTTATATCAGTTTCTCTATTACCACAGAGAATGGCAAGCCGATCTTCTTATCCGTTCCAATAGATGGAGTCCCTGCCTATTTGGCCATTACCCTAATCTCTACTTACTTCTCACTTTATTGAACTAACTTTCCTATCTTTTTAAGCATATAAATCCCCTTCTTAATTTTTGGCCGCATTTCACAATTTCTTAGTTAGGCTGATATGCTGTTAAAATGATATAAATTACATTTCTAAATTTATGTATGCCTTTGGAGTTCTTCCAATTTCAGTTCCAGCTCATATTCCCCAAATTCAGCGACACAAAATATTGAAGTTAATTTAGGGCAAATTTAGAAACAGTCTGCAACCAGAACAAATAACCACATCCTATTTGCTCTGAAAATTGAAGGGTGGCCCAGCCATACCTAACATTCTACAATATTTTCTTGTCACTATTATTGCTCCTTTGTCCTACCTCCATGGCACTTTTGATCTCCCTCTGTGAGCCTATCTGGATTTCATAGAGTGCAACCTGTTGCTTATAGTGACCTTCCCATGGTTTCCTCCATATTCCTACACAAAAGCCCTAAATTCCATTTTAATCCATCCACTCCACTTTTTGGACATAAAGTCCCAAGAGGTTTCATATCACTACACTTTCCCCTACTATACCTTCCCAGCGTGATCCCCACGCTCCTGGCCTGAAATTTTTGATTTGTGTTACATAGCCAGCGAGGTTGAAAAAAGATACACGTCCATCAAGTCCAACCTATGTGTGTGTTTTTCTGTCAGTATTACATTGTATATCCCTCAATGTTGTGGTCCCTTATGTGTACATCTAATAGTTCTTTGAAATTATCTATACTCCCAGCGGAAACCACTACTTGTGGAAGAGAATTCCACATCCTCACTGCTCTTACGGTAAAGAGCCCTCTACGCAGTTTAAGTTTAAACTGCCTTTCTTCTAGTTTTAGTGAATGACCGCGTGTCTTTGTGTACTCCCTTGCGTTGGATAGTTTAGTCCCTATTGTGGGGTCACCAGTACAGTATTTGTACATTGAAATCATATCCCTCTCAAGCGTCTCTTCTCCAGAGAGAATAAGTTCAGTGTTTGTAATCTTTTCTCATAACCAAGGTCCTCCAATCCCTTAAATAGCTTTGTTGCCCTTCTCTGAACCCTTTCCAGTACCCACTTTCCCCTACTATACCTTCCCAGCGTGATCCCCATGCTCCTGGCCTGAAATTTTTGATTTGTGTTACATAGTCAGCGAGGTTGAAAAAAGATACACGTCCATCAAGTCCAACCTATGTGTGTGTTTTTCTGTCAGTATTACATTGTATATCCCTCAATGTTGTGGTCCCTTATGTGTACATCTAATAGTTCTTTGAAATTATCTATACTCCCAGCGGAAACCACTGGTGTTCATCACCAAAGGCGACCCTCATATCTATTAAAGTTTCTTGATAATCTACATGTGTATTCCCTGGTGTTGTAACTCCCTATATGTTACATTATGACTGTCTTTTTGTGTGTGTATCCAACCTGAACTACCTGCACATAGAAAAAAGTTGGAGCGACTGATACATTGTGTTTAGTTTTTAAAGTCCGGTCCTCGTACCCCTAGTGCGACCCTTCCATATCATCCCCTTTCACCCATGACCTTTCCCAAGTCTCTTCCCGTTGTTTCGATAAATTCCCTAACCTCCTGGAACCAATACTCTTTT
>BLSH010419362.1:384944-395206 GCA_018402905.1 Glandirana rugosa
ACCAAAAAAAAGATTAACCCCATCGGGGGTTTTATAACTCTACCTTGTGCAGAATAGACATTTAGACCAGCCTCACACAGCCATTGGTATACTTGTTTTTTTGAATATGCCTCAATATTTTGGGGGCTACCCCAATTAGAAAAAAAACCAAACAAACAACAAAAAGTGTTGGCTACCTCCTCCTCCTCCTCCACCGCCACTTCCACCTACACTGCCACGGTCACGGCCTAGTCAACCTCTAGGCTCCTACTCCATATCCACCCCCCCTTCCCATTTTTATTTTTATTATTTGATTTTAAGTTATTTTCCCTATCCCCATTTTTTTGTAGGGCACTTGTCCTACTCTTACCCCCATTTTACTTCCTTTTGCAGCCCTCTAGCACTTGCCAGGACTTTTTTAGAGCCATTTTTGTGCCGAAAAGTTTGGGTCCCCATTGACTTCAATGGGGTTCGGGGTCAAGTCCGCGTAACGTTTGGTACCGAACCCGAACTTTTTCGCGAAGTTCGGCCGGACCCGCCAAACCCGAACATCCAGGTGTTCGCTCAACTCTAATAGTGATATTTTAAATAAATGTCCTTAAATGTACAGAGAGCACTATTAGCTTTCATTATTTTACATGAGTGATTGTCCACATCAGAGAGAGTGGAGGAGATACAGACAGAGACTGGTGTTAATATCAGATCCTGCTCCATTGTAAGGAAAGCATTGTTACTATGAGGTCAAATGTTGTGCGGGCCTTCGGCATATCATGAAGCAGCAACCTGGGTGTAGACCTTCCTGTAGCAAAGTTCTTGTGGCAAAAGGATGGGAAAAAGCACCTGAGTATCTTTTTAGTACTGTACTCCAGCTCAAAATGGCAGTACACTGTGTGACCAGTGGTGCGTGATGTACCATCTAGTCATCCACCTGAGACTAAGCAATGAATAGTTGAATTTTAGCACCAAATTTGAAAAGTTTACACTCTAGTGAATAGGTGAAGACATTCCAAACACAGCCCGTTTTTAGATTTAGAGCCCATTCACACAGGGGTGACTTGTGCTCCGACTTATGTCACCTCAAGTGGCCCCAAGACTTAATGTACGCTACTGAAGTCGCTCCGACTTCAAAAAAGGTTCCTGTACGACTTTAAGGCGACTTCTATCTGGCTTGTGCCCACAGAAATCAATGGAAGTTGCCTCCAAGTCGGATCCCCATCTATATTGAAGCGACTTACAGTTTAACCACTTCAATATAGGACACTCACACCCCCTTCCTGCCCAGACCAATTTTCAGCTTTCAGTGCTCTCACATTTTGAATGCCAATTACTCAGTCATGCAACACTGTACCCAAACAAAATTGTTATCATTTTCTTCACACAAATAGAGCTTTCTTTTGGTGGTATTTAATCACCATTGGGTTTTTTATTTTTTACGACATAAATGAAAAAAGAGCAAACATTTTGAAAAAAAAACCCTTTTTTTTTAGTTGTAAATAAGTAATTTTTGTTAATAAATTAGGCCCAAAATGTATACTGCTACATATTTTTGGTATAAATAACCAAATAAGTGTATATTATTTGGTCTGTGTGAAAGTTATAGAGTCCACAAGCTATGGTGCAAATCACTGAAAATTGATCACACCTGATGCACTGATGGCCTATCTCATTTCTTGAGGCCCTGAAATGTCAGAAAAGTACAAATACCTCACAAATGACCCCTTTTTGAAAAGTAGACAGTCCAAGATATTTAGTAAGAGGCATGGGGAGTTTTTTGAAGATGTATTTTTTTCCCACAATTCTTGGGCAAATGAAGAAATTATTATTATTATTTTTTTTACACAACACTGTCATAATAACAATTTATTTCTCACACACAGCATATGCATACTTCCAATTATACCACAAAATGCATTCTGCTACTCCACCCCATGTGTGAGACTTTTTCACAGCCAAAAATGCACCATCAGGTGTCCTAGGAGCATAAATTACACATAACATTTCCTAACGAACTATTACAATTTTGAAGGCCCTGGAGCACTGGGACAATGAAATTACCCACAAAATGACCCCATTTTGGAAAGCAAACACCCCAACTTATAATCTATGAGGCATTATGAGTCTTTTGAACAGTTCATTTTTATCCACAAGTTTTTGGAAAACGTGGAAAGAAAATGAAAAGACAATTTTTTTTTACACAAAGTTGTCAATTTATAAGGCCTCATGCACACTGAGGCTGATAAACAGACGTTCAGGGGCATTTGGATGTTTTTTCCAGCTGCCCCTGAACTCATTTAATGTTATCTTATCAGTACTTTTACACATGGTCCTTTAGGCTGGGTTCACACTAGTCCGATTCTCGGACCGACATGAAGAGCACAAGTTGCATTACCTCACAAAAACAATGATTCCCTATGAGAGCCGTCTTAACTGCTCCGACATGTGTTTTTCAAAGTCGGACCGACTTTGAAAAAGGTTCATGTACTACTTTTGTCCGACTTTGATCCTACTTCAGCCCATTGAAAGGCATTGAAGTCGGATCAAAGTCATATCAGTGTCTTCACTGATCTGACTTTGGCATGCGACTTGTGCTCTGGGGATCTTGAAGGGGAACTCCACGCCATATTTTTAAAGAAAAAAATGGCATGGGGTCCCCCTCCAGGAGCATACCAGGCCCTTTGGTCTGGTACGGATTTTAAGGGGAACCCCATGCCGAAAAAACAGTGTGGGGTCCCCCCCAAAATCCATACCAGACCCTTATCCGAGCACGCAACCCGGCAGGCCAAGAAAGGGGGTGGGGACGAGCGAGCGGCCCCCTCCCTCCTGGACCATACCAGGCCGCGTGCCCTCAACATGGGGAGTATGGGTGCTTTGGGGCAGGGGGGGCTCTGCGCCCCCCACCCCAAAGCACCTTGTCCCCATGTTGATGAGGACAAGGGCCTCTTCCCGACAACCCTGGCCGGTGGACCCCATGCCAGTTTTTCTACTGGCATGGGGACCCCATGCCAGTTTTTCTTTAAAAATATGGCGGGGAGTTCCCCTTCAAGATCCCCAGAGCACAAAGTGCCTGGCATTGTCGGGATCAAAGTCGGATCCCTGTTCACAGACAAACGGTCCGACTTTGACCCTATGTAGGACCGTAAATCGCACAGCAGTGTAGGATCAAAGTAGGACCGTTTCTTTGTCGGATAGTGTGAACCCAGCCTTAAGGTTATTTCCAGGCAGTTGAGTTTAGAGGATTTTTTTGGAACGCAAAAAAATGGGTTCAGATGCCAGTTCAGAGGCATTTGAAATGCCAAACAGCTTGTAAACGCCACTCGCGTCTAGGACCATTTCGTTTACAGGCATTTCTATTTAAAAAAAACCCAAAAAAAGCGACATGCAAAACGCGCGCTTTAGACGCCGGCTTCTAGCTGTCAAAAAAATTGTTCAGGGGAGGCTGAAAAAGCGTCCCGTGTGCATGAAGCCTAATGCCCCGTACACGCACTCCGAAAATCGGATGACAGATCGTACGTTTTTTATCGCATGCTAATCTCAGATCGAATAGGAAGAGTTTACTAATGTCACAAAAATTCTCGTATGACTGTACTAATTAAACGAAAATCGTATGATCGGGCATGCGAAAATTGCAAGAAATTTTTTTGTGTTTGTCCAATCGAATAATATCGGAGAAACTGTCATGATCGGCTCTTGAAAGCTCTCAACCAAATATCCGATTATCGTACGATTGCTTTGAAAGCGGGATTTTTCGTCTGATTTTCGGATCGTGTGTGCGAGCCATAAGCCTTTTCTAACACATAGCACGAACATAGCAAAAATGACACCCCAAAATACATTCTGCTACTCGTCCGGAGTATGGCAATGCCACATGTGTGAGACTTTTACACAGCCTGGCCACATACAGAGGTCCAACATGCAGAGAGCACCGTCAGGCATTCTAGGAGCATACATTACACATTTAGTTTCCTGACAACCTATCACACTTTTGAAGGTCCTGGAGCACCAGGACAATGGAATTACCCACAAAATGACCCCATTTTGAAAAGAAAACACGCCAACTGGTGACAGGTACTCGGGTACTCTGATAGGCTGGTGACAGGTTCTCGGGTACTCTGATGGGCTTGTGACAGGTACTCAGGTACCGAGATGGACTGGTGACAGGTACTTGGGTACTCTGATGGGCTGGTGACAGGTACTCGGGTACTCAGATGGGCTGGTGACAGGTACTCGGGTACTCTGATGGGCTAGTGACAGGTACTCGGGTACTCTGATGGGCTGGTGACAGAAACTCGGGTACTCTGATGAGCTGATGATAGGTACTCTGATCGGATGGTGACAGATTCTCGGGTACTCTGATGAGCTGGTGACAGGTACTCTGATGGGATGGGGACAGGTACTTGGGTACACTGACGGGATGGTGACAGATATTCGGGTACTCTGATGGTCTGGTGACAGGTACTCGGGTACTCTGTTGGTCTGGTGACAGGTACCCCGGTACTCGGGTACACAGATGAGATGCTGACAGGTACTCGGGTACTCAGATGGGATGGTGACAGGTACACGGGTACTCTGGGGCTGTGACAGGTACTCTGATGGGCTGTGACAGGTACTCTGGGCTGTGACAGGTACTCTGGGCTGTAACAGGTACTCTGATGGGCTTTGACAGGTCCTCTTTATTTGGGGGGGAGATCAGGCACACACTGAGGAGAACCCGGAAACGACACTACAGCTGTTTGTTGACATTTGTGACCAGCTGTGATTGGACACAGCCAGTCACGTGGTAAAGAGACAATTTTATTGGCTCTTTACCCTGATCGGGGATGGGTTGTGTCCGAGGGACACGCCTCATCCCCGATCGCCATGCTGCGTGCCCCCAGGGGCGTGCACGAGTAGCGATCACAAGCATTACACATGTGACCGGCTGTGACAGAAACAGAAAGTGATCAGAAGTGATCAAATACCACCAAAAGAAAGCTCTATTTGTGGGAACATAAAGTGTTCTAAGTGCATAGTACTGAAGTGGTTAAACAAAAAAAATACCAGGAATTGACAAAAGTTGAGCTTTGAAGTGTGAATTGCAGGTAAATCTAAGAAAGGCAAACGAATCAGACTTACGGACTACTAAGCGCATTACAACATCTCAAATGAGTTCTTTACGTGTGATCCATTATGGAACATATGTGACATAAACCTAATTAAACAATGACAGGCCTTACAAATATACTCCTTTATGTGTAAATCCCAGCAGTACACAAGATGAATACAATAGAGTTCAGGAAATCAATATGAAGGATGATTTCTGCTTACCCCAGATTCACTAACCTGGTCTACACAACTCCATAAAGCCAGAATTAAAAGTGGAAGTAGTCAATGTTCTGTCTGGCTTTTATGGCGATAAGATACCAGCGTAAAAGCTCCCGTGGGACCACAGCTTAATGCAAAAATATGAATGACGACTTCCTAGTGTCCTTCCCACCTGCATCATTTACTTTGTTTTAAGTCATTTCAAGGTTGGATGCTCTCTTGCCCTAGATATGCAGTACACATTAGTATGTCTGTGGAGCTTGCATGCTAGTTTAGGATGCTTTTTTATTGAGCTATAGTTATATATAGTCTGAAGGCTGAAAATGCAAGTAGGGATACAGAAGATGAGGGTTCTAATATCTTACTGCCTATATTATGCAGTGTGTGCTGTGTTGATCGGAGGACAATGCCCTGACAATGCTGGGAAATATTTCCATTTGTCAAAGACTAGCTCTTATGACTAACTCATTATTAGACAGAAGTACATTGATGCCTAAAGGCAAAGGTGGCTTTTTTCTAAGCTGCTGTTATGTTTTGTTCTAACAGCTTTGGAAAATATTTGAAGCATCTGCTTTAATGAGATTATAAAAAGCAACATTTTCTCCTGTAAGGAGGACAGACAAGATGAAGTTTTATGTAAAATAGAAGTATTGATTAGCAGGGAATGGTACTCATGGGGAGTGAATATACTCCAGTAAGGTAAATGTGTCCTATTGCAGAGAGTGTTGAAAATGCAGCTAATGTTGCTCTATTTGTATTGTATTATTTTACAAGGTAATAGTAAATAATCATGTGACATGGATATGTCAAACCTGAGCATGTGCAGAAAAGAATCGTAGCTCACATGTGCCTAGTGCAGCCAGAGTGATAAATATAGTCCTACTGCATAGAACCACCCATACATACACAGATCAATCATCACATTATAGCCACCCACCATAACCCATCTGTGGTATCTGGCACCAAGTCGTCAGTAGCAGATGCTTTAATTCCCATAAGTTGCGAGGTTGGGCCTCCATGGATCAGACTTGTTTTTCTAGCACATCCCATAGATGCTCGATTGGATTGAAATCTGCAAAATTTGGAGGCCTAGTCAACACCTCAAACTCGTTGTGTTCCTCAAACCATTCTTGAATTCAACAGACCAGGCCACCTTCTTTCATTGCAGTTCTTCTTCCAGTGGTCCAGTTCTGATTCTTACAAGCCTATTTTAGGCACTTTTGGCTGTGGACATGGGTCAGCATGGGCACCCTGTCCGGTCTGTCGCTACGTAGCTCCATACGCAACAAATTGCGATGCACTGTGTGTTCTGACACCTTTCTATTGGAGCCACCATTGACTTTTTCAGCAATTACAGTAGCTCTTCTATTGGATCGGAAAAACACAGACTAGCCTTTGCTCCCCATGTGCATCAGTGAACCTTGCCTGACCACAATCCTTTCGCTGGTTCACCAGTTTTCCTTCCTTTGACCACCCTTAATAGGTCTTGATCACTACAGATTGGAAACATCCCACCAGAGCTGCAGTTTTGGAGGTGCTCTGACCCAGTAGTCTAGCCATTACAATTTCACTTAAATCTTTACGCCTGCCTATTTTTTTCTACTTTCAGCACATCAACTTTAGGGACAACATGTTTACTTGCCGCCTAATATATCCCACCAACTTTCAGATGCTATTGTAAAGAGATAATAAATGTTATTCACTTTACCTGTCAGTGATCATAATGTTATTGCTAATCAGGAGTATATCCTTTAATGATCCATGGGAGGCTGCTACTCCTCCACATTTCGTGTCCTCAGTAAATGGATTTAGAACATAAGACAAATGTTGGTTTGTATACAGGCGGTCCCCTAGTTACAAACATCCGACTTACAAACGAGTCCTACTTACAAATGGAGGGAGACAACAGGAAGTGAGAGGAAATCTCCCCCTAGGAAGGGAAATTCACTCCTGTAAAAGTTATTATGGGAAAAAGTTGTCTCCATTGAAGCTTTATCATCATTCCTTGTTTCCACAACAACCCAAAATTTTCAAAATTCAATTTTCATAGGGACAGGAAGTGAGGTAAAATATTCTAAACAGAAGTGCAGACAGCAAAACAAATCTTACAGAGATGTTACCGCTTACCTATGCTATCCAAAAAACTTAAAAAATATTGTTTTTCCTGGAGCTACACTTAAAAAAATGTACCTGTTCCACCTTACAAACAAATTCAATTTAAGAACAAACCTACAGTCCCAATCTTGTTTGTAACCCGGGGACCGCCTGTACATATATTCATGCAGACTTGCCCAATCTACAGTAAGTTTTAAAGTTTATTAATCGCAATGGCCTTGATCCTGATTTGTGCAACGTTTTGCACATCACACAGATCTGCAAACAAAACAAAATTAGTGATTTGTTCATCCCTAGTTATCAGATCATTGGCTGGTATTTCAAAACACTACCACAATCTTTTTCACAGAAAGGAGTAAGCAAAGGGCTGCAAGAAGACTTGGGGGATCTCTTCTGTAACATCCACCTTATCCATTGGACATATCCAATTTAAAGGAGACCTACATATTGCTCGCTTCCAACACTGGGAAAAACCCAGAGCAATTTTGAAAATCTACATAGGCAGAATATGGATTACATTTACTGCTCCTTCTGCTTAGCTTCCAGCGTGCAATGGAAGCTTTCTGTGTACTGAGTCTTCCATTGTAATACTTATATGCAAAAGTTTTGGTTATGTCTAGTAATTTAGCTGATTTTAACATTGGCTTGTTTTTAAATTGTGTACAGTTTTTTCACCATATGCATTGTTTATATGTATTGGCTGCAGTCAGAATTATTTCAGTCATCATAACTGGTATTCTGTTAGAATTTAGACCAAAACTTTATAAACGTATTTGACACGAAGACCTGTATAGCTCGGGGTAGAACAGGCTTGGAGACTTTAGTTATACTGCAGGCAGCACTGCATTCATCCAAAGTCTTTCTGTGGTTTTCCAAATCAAAAGAGCTTGCATGCACCATGTTTACAATTAGTTTCCTATACCATAAGGCACCTATAGGCCAGGTCAGCAGGATAAAACACCAGGGGCTGTCATTAGGAGTCACAGGACTCTCCATAGCTAAAGTACCATACATGTATCTCCTTTCTGTTTCTGACTAGAGGGCTATACAGTGAAGTTATAACACTGCAGGGTGCTTACCATATCCAGCCAAGCATAGTCAGAATAGTCAAGAATAGTCAGGGGCGTAACTACAGGGGTTGCAATTGCAACCAGGCCCCATGCTCCAGGGGGCCCTTGTGCCTCTCTTGCACACCTGAATAGGAGAGATGGCAGGGGCGGCATTTAGACGAACCAAACTCCTCCATTTTCCTCCTAATGGAGGAGATTGGCTCCTCTATATGCTGCCCCTGCCGCCCCTCCTATCCAGTTTACTTCTTCTGCTGTTCCCAGGGTCCCTGGGTGCTTCCCTGGTCCCCCCATAGAACTGCTGTCTTCCCCCCTCCTCTCTCCTGCCAGCTGCTGTAGAAGATGTGTCATGATGAAGAGATGAGAACGGGTCGGTAAATTTGTAATTTACCTGCTCCTTCCTTTTCTGAATGGACAGAGTCAGTGATTGGGACCAATTGGTTCACTCATAACTGAAACATAGTAAACTGTTTTAGTTTCTGAATTAATGGGAGGCTCGGTACACAACTATTTGTTTATTCGGTGGGACCGTAATAAAGGGACCCGCGATAGGAGTAAAGGGCCCCAGGATCAGTGGGAAGAGGGAAGGGCCCTGGCCAGGGGTCAGGGGGCTCTTCATAATTTCTTGCACCAGGGCCCTGAAAGTTTTAGTTATGCCTCTGGCAATAGTTATGTAAAATGGTTGGAGACAAAAGACTGTTAAAAGGAATCATGGTTTCCAAGTATCTAAGACAGTGTTGACATGCATGTAAACCCCAAGTAAATAATGTTGAGTTTGCTAAGCCATCTTTTCAATCCTTTGTTGCATCTTAGTACTATTAAATTCCCGGAGCCTCCTCAAAGCCACTTCCTGTCTACATAGCTGCACTCCAACGGCATTTATCAGGGAGTGGGGTGGTTCTGAAAGCCACAACAGCTTGACCATGCCTATGCACAGCCACTTAGATGCCCCCATTAGAAGCTCATGTGACAGGGTGACAACACAGGACCACAGTTGGTAGACAAGGACACAGGCATTGCCTGGATAAGGACCTTCATTGCAGGATCACCAGGTATTATTTGAATGAAAGGTGCAAATTTTAAAAAAGCTTGAAAACGACTTCTAAAATTACACAAACATGAACGTTTACCTCTCAATACAACCCTGCCCACATTCTGGATTTATAAAGCCTATAGCTCGCATCTTCCAGTGCTCTGCTCTTTTTTGATGAAGCAGTTATCCTTGCACTTTTGCGATTTAAACAACTTTATCAACCTGTTAAAATGTTAAAACAGGGCAGGTAAACAATACAATACAAAAAGAACAATGACAAACATACACTTGTATTTGCTGACTTTTAAAGTGGGAGCAAAAGTGACAAATATCATAGAGGAGAATCCTAGAGGTATCTGTAACATGTGAAGCTCATCTTTGCTTAATGGCTTCTAAAGTGCAAAGAGACTAAGAGGAGATACTATAAACAGTGAAAACGAGG
The DNA here is from genome assembly GCA_018402905.1 of Glandirana rugosa. NCBI lineage: Eukaryota > Metazoa > Chordata > Amphibia > Anura > Ranidae > Glandirana > Glandirana rugosa. The sequence goes on from BLSH010419362.1 coordinate 394,882, forward strand.
GTGAAATTTTCAGTCGTTTATGTTCACATACAAACAGTAACAAGAAAAACATAACATAACAAATGGACGGGACAAAATTGTAAAATTGTCCAACTATTTCAACAAATTTAGCGTTTTCACGTTCCTATTGACGAAGTAGTTTTTTCTCGTCTCGTGACCTTCTACGCTCGATATCCGAAATATTTAGGTCTTACACCCGTCCCAACATAACTCTCCATTTGCAAGTACAAACACATTAAAATCTTCAGCAAAAGTTCGAAAAAATTTTAAACGTGGAAAGTAAGTTTATTATGGACCACTAGGACGTTACTTCCAGGAATAGGTC
>BLSH010419362.1:424611-439099 GCA_018402905.1 Glandirana rugosa
GTCATACGTTTAAGTATATGTCAAATATTATAACGTTATTTCTCTATGTACGATGTTTGTGTAATTTGTCAGGTGTAAGTCACTTTCAAGTACATGACGTTTCAAACGTCATGTACTTGAAAGTGACTTACACCTAACAAATTACTCAAACACCGTACCTAGTGAAATAACGTTATACTATTGGACATATAATTACTGTAAAGTGACTTACACCTGACAAATTACTCAAACGTAACTAAAGTCGTACGCGTTTCACGAGGTACGTACGACTTTAGTTACGTTTGAGTAATTTCTCCTCGATGGGGCGACGTAACAGTGCCCAGCAATGCATCCTCACCAGTGCCCAGCAATGCAGCGGGGTAGCTCCTCTTTAATGAGTTTGCATTGATTTCAGCATGCATGGAGCACTTTGCGCATGCTGAAATCAATGCAAACTCATTAAACAGTCCACATTCAGTGAAATGTCATTAATATACAGGTTATCATATTGCAATAAAGTGATCCATGCCACAAACTCATTAAACAATCCACATTCAGTGAAAGTTCATGTACTGCAAACTTTGCAGTACATGAACTTTCACTGAATGTGGACTGTTTAATGTGTTTGTAGCATGTATCTCTTTATTGCAATATTATAAACTGTATATGAATTTGCATACTGAGCATAGCTTTACTGTTTGGCACATGCACATTACATTAGGTAATTTTACCTGCTGTCCTGGCCGGGGGTTCCCTTGTGGCTCTCTTTCTCTCTCTCCTCCTCCTCCTATCATCAGACAGACCCCGCCCCCCAGCTGGGCAGATGGTGCAGTCAACGAAAAGCCGCTCGGAGGAGGGTAGGCGGAGCCTCTGTCCATCAAATTACACGCAACCAGTCACCGGCGCATATGGGGGCGCGAGTCACTCCCCCCCACTCAGCCAAGCACGCCCATCCACCATCCTACTGCCCAATATATTAGCAAGTGCCGCTGCAGCAAGGTGGCCGTCTGGGGGGGGGGGCTTGCATTTGTGCGGAAGGCAGCCGGGACTCGGGAAGACGGAACGGGGGGACTTATTCTCGTGTGGGGGCGGCTTTTTTGCCGCCCTAGGCCTGGGCCTTGTTGGCCTAGGCCAAAATACAGCACTGTGTCCACAACCATCATGCCTCAGTTTTGTGGCAAAGTAGCATGAAAATAAACACAAAGGAGTGGAACCTGTGTTCCTCAATAGACTCCAAGGAAAGTATTTTTCTGCAAGTACAATAATCCTATTAAATTTCTCGACCATTGAGGGAATTCATAAACTGTCCGGATGTCCAGAAGCAGTCCAACAGAGGGGTGGGCAACATAACAACAAAAGCTAACAGACCCAAGAAAAAGTATTGAAAACTGGAGATTGCCTGCAGCTCAAAGAGCTGCCTGAGGGACCTATTCCCTAAAACTGCCATCATAGGAGGCCTGAAGAAGCTAGAAAACAGAAAGCAGAAGACCAGGTGCTTGAATAGAAAAGATCAAGACGCACTCACAGAAATAAGAGAGTGTATCATGACAGGAAAGGGTGGCACCCGAACTTAAAGCGTTAGTTAACCCAAAAAAAAAAAATGCTGCTCCTGTCTCTTTAATGTGCACTTAGCAGAATGGTGCTTTTGCGTTTTAAATTCCCTCTGTATCCCTAAAATATCTCTTTGATAATGCCAGGTCATGACTCCCCCCCGAGTGCTGACTCCCCTATCATATTAGCTGATCCTGAGAGACCGTGGTCTGTGCAGTCTGTCACTAGCAGCTCTCCTATTCTCCTCTGCCTGTCTTCAGCTCCCCCTCCCTATCCCTGTTAGTACGTAGAGTCTCTTCTCTGCTCTCACATATTGTGCTAATACAGAGGGAATAGGAGCATTTTATACAAGTGGCTTAACAAACACTTTAAAGACCATAGGTTTAGAGTTTGTGGAACAAGTACCCTAATAGCATCCATCCAGAGTTACAAAAGCAGTCAATCTTCCTGAAAAGCAGTGGCTGAAAGATTGACTCTCGCAACCCCAAACACTGGAGGGAATTTTCCTCTTGGGAAACTGAACACAATATAGAGGGACAGAAGAATAATGTATTGGTTGAGACAAAAGGCAAACTTACCTTAAAGTGTTACTAAACCCAGCAATATAAAAACAGTTAATTTGCCCCCCACAGTGCACACAGCTTCTAAATCTTTTTATTTATTTTTTATTTTTTCACATTTATAAAATTTTTATTGAGAATGCAGAAATAAAAGAAGTACAATCAACGAGATGTTCAGTTCACATTTCGCATTGATACAAAAGAAAGAATGGCAAAGTATGCTTCTATGTGGTCTACAATCAGAGTCTTAGCTATTATTGACACAGACATATATTTCTGGCATAAGTAGTTATAGATTCCCATCTAAAATTGTAGCATTTCCGTATGAGCTAAATAACTGTATTGCATAAATACCCACTCTCTCTATAACATAACTACAGTGGTATTTGTATAATACCTTCTGAAACAGAAACATAGGAAAGGGGCCTACTACAGCTCGCTATTCCCATGATCAACGGTGAAGAACATCATTAATAGTCTAGTTTCGTAAATAAAGCGGAGAGTAGAGAAGCGAGAGAGAAAGAGGGAGAAATAGGGGAAGAAAAAGAGGAAGGGAAAAAAAAAAAAAAAGCAATTTCAAATAATAAGAAAAACGTATAAATAAAAGTATACAAAAAGCATGAGGCTCAAGAGTCCGATATAGGGTCGTAAGATAAGGGTCAACCATATCCATATTAACTACTGATAGCTCTTTCGTAGTCCTCTGAGTACCTGTATACAACCCAGACATTACACAGTTTATTGAATTTCTCTGTTGTGTTGGTGGCAATAGCTCTGGTTTCCTCCATGTGGTATATTTCACTTACTTACTTATGAAGCCACTCTTTAGTTGAGGGGGTATGTGTCGTCCTCCAGTATCTAGGCATTAACGCTTTTGCTGCGGTAAATAAAAATCTAATTAGTGATCTTTTTTATATCTTTTCATGGATCCATTGGAAATGTGGAGTAGACAGCACTCTGGGGATAACTGTATTGAAGTCTCCGTAATTTTTTTAGATAAATCACAGATGTTTTGCCAGAAAGGTTGAATCAGTGGGCACTCCCACCAAAAGTGACATAAAGTACCTGTCTCCCTCTCACATCTCCAAAAAGTGTCTGGCATGGAGGGGAACCACTTGTGTATCTTATCAGGTGTGTTGTATCAATTTGTCAATAGTTTATAGGAAGCTTCTTGATATCTAGTACTGATTGAGCATTTGTGAGTGAACACACACGCATGCAGCCATTGATCCTTACTGAATGTCGTGTGGAGAGCTTTTTCCCAGAATCTTTTATGTCTGTCTTCTTCTATCTCCTCCGTACCAGAACCCTGTACCCAGCTATACATTAATGATGTGGTTCGTGCTGTTTCAAGACCCTTCAGGCACAATTCCTCCAACTGAGTTAAAGGCCTAGAGAAATTCTTACGCCGTTTAGCGTCCAAGGCGTAGCTAGTTAACTGGCGATAGTCCCAGCCTGTCAATTTATTATGAGTCCTATCTATGTTTAAATCAGCCAAAGGTTTTAGTTTACCACCCCTAAAGCAATGCATTACTAGGAATAGCTTCTCACCCTCACCTTGCCATTGTCTACGGGTCAGGATTCCAGGCATGAATTCTGGATTTAGGCTTAGTGGCGTGAAGGGACTTTGATTAATGGTCAGATCTGTTTTTGACATGATCTGACGCATCACCGCAAGGGTAGCACCTATCAGTGGATGATCCTGTAAGCTCCTAGGGCACACCTCCCATGAAATCCAGGGTGAGAACTTCACTGGCGTAAGGGCAATGGAATTTTCTAGCTGTACCCAATCTTTATTCTCGGCATGGCAGTGCCAGTCCACAATTCTTGTCAAATGAGTAGCTAAATAGTAGTTATGAAAATGGGGGAAGCCCATGCCCCCCAAATGTTTAGCTTTAGTAAGAAGTCTTAGGTTAACTCTGGGTTTTTTTGAAGCCCACAGAAATTTCCTGAGCATTACATTGAGCATTTTAAAAAAGCTACTGGGTATGGAAATTGGTAAAGTTTGGAAGAAATACATTATTCTAGGCAAGATCATCATCTTAGTGATTGCGGCTCTGCCAAACCAAGAAAAAATTTTCCTAGTCCAATGTTTTAGGTCAGTATGTATTTGTTGGAGAAGGGGTTTAAAGTTAAAGTCATAAATAGAGTCCACACGTGGTTTAAGCTTGATTCCCAAGTATGTTATGGCGTTGTCATCCCATTTGAATTCACAATTGCTCTGAGTGGTCTTAAGAGTTTCTTTGGAAAGTGAGATGTTCATAGCTTCCGACTTATTATAATTGATTTTAAAATTTGATAGGAAACCATATCATGAGAATATCTCCCGCAAGTTTGGCAAGGTAATATGGGGCTGCGTGATAAAAAAAAGGAGATAGTCAGCGTACGCTGCTATTTTATATGTCCTTCCTCCTACTGTGAATCCATGTATTGTGGATGTTTTATTTATATATCTTATCAGAGGTTCTAATGTAAGGATAAATAGTAGTGGTGACAGCGGACACCCCTGTCGCGTACCATTGCGGATCACTACAGGTTCAGAGAGTATACCATTTATCTTTATGTTTGCTGTTGGGTTATTATATAACGCCGAGATCCACGCCAGCATCCTATCTCGCAGCCCAATATGCTCACAAGTCACTCTCAGGAAGTCCCACGAGACACGGTCGAAGGCCTTCTCTGCATCTGTAGATAGTATCATTCCTTCTAAACCCTCCGACCGTGCCCCGTGGATAAGATTCAATGCCTTAATGACATCATCTCGAGCCTCCCTTCCCGGCATAAAACCGACCTGTTCCGGTCCCATCAGATGAGTCAAAAAAGGTCGGATCCTATTTGCCAGAATTTTTGTAAAGAGCTTTAAATCCAAACTGAGCAGCGAAATAGGCCTGTAGTTTGAACACAGAAGGGGGTCCTTATTAGGTTTGTGAATAACAGTTATATGTGCTCTTAAAAAATCATCTTAAGTGTCAGTTTTATCCTTGATGGCGTTAAACGCTTTCAACAAATGTGGCGATAGCAGTGCAGTGAATGTCTTATAATAATGGACTGTAAAACCATCAGGTCCTGGGCTCTTTCCGTCTTTTAGAGATTTTATGGCCTTATTCAGTTCTTCTTCCGTAATAGGTGCTTCTAGCTGCTCTATATCTGCCTCCCCCAGAGTCGGCATGCCACTATCTATCAGAAATTGACTAATCACTTGGGACCTAGAGCCCATTACATTTACAGGCTTATGGCCCTTGGGTAAGTTATAGAGCGCCGTATAATAAGCGTGGAATTCCTTAGCTATTTTCTCCGATTCCCGGACAAGTGGTCCCATGTTACTTTTTATAGCTGGTATATTATTGGATAGTTGGGTTTCTTTCAGTGCCCTAGCAAGGAACTTCCCCGTTTTATTGCCGTGTTCATAAAAGAAACCTCTTTTCAAAAAGAGGATTCTTTGTGCTTTGAGATTCAAATGAGTTTGTAGCTGTTTCCTTAGTTCCAGTAATTTTGTGGCAGACTCCATAGCTAGACTTTGCTTATGTCTGGATTCTAGGGTATTTATGTTATTTATCAGGTCCTTCAGAACCTTCTCTGCCTCTCTCTTCCTTTTGGCTCCCATCCTCATCAACTCCCCTCTGACCACGCACTTGTGCGCCTCCCAGATTAGCCTAGGAGATAGCTCATCTGAAGAATTCTCCTTGAAATAGTTTTCAATAACAGATGAAATTTTTGATTGACTTCCCAAGTCGGTAAGCAAAGAGGGGTTCAGTCTCCAGGAGCAGTGTCTTGGACGTTGAATGGGAGGCTTCAGAGTAAGCGCTATGGGTGCATGGTCAGAGAAGTACTGAATATCTATACTAGCATTTTCAATAGCGGTAAATCTCTTTAGACATGAACACATAACCCAATCTGGAATATTTGTTTCTGAGGGGCGAGAAAAATGTGTAATCTCGTCCTTCCGGATTAGCCACTCTCCATGTATCTACAAGAGCAAGTGAAGATAACAGTTTCTTAATTTTGCGAAGTTGCTTATATGGTATGCATGAGGAACCATCTGAGGTATCCTGTAGAGGGTCCAACGGTATGTTGAAATCCCCCCCCAGGATGATCCCACCCTGTGCAAAACTCTTGAGTTCAGTTATCATATTGGAACAAAAGGATCCCTGCTCCCTGTTTGGGAAATATACATTTGCCAATGTAATCGGCATCCCTGCCCACTCCCCTCTGAGGAAAATAAATCTGCCGTTTGGGTCTGCTAGATGTTGAGTTATTTCAATGCCTGCGTCTTTGTGGATCAAAATGGTTACTCCCCTCGATTTGGATTCTGAATAGGTTGCGTGAAAAGCCTTTGTAAAATTCCAATCCGTGAGTTTCTGTACTGCCCCCGTTTTAAAATGGGTCTCTTGTAAGAAGACCACTGAGGGATTGATTTTGTGTAGCTCTCTCAAGAGAGAAATGCGTCTTTCCGGGATGTTCAGTCCTCTAACATTGTGTGAGACCACAAAAGGTCGGTTACCAAGCATAGAGTAAGCCATCTCACACGTGGGGGTCAGCAATTGTCAGTTCTCAATTCGGTTAATAAAAATCTAGTGGGACCTCCTGCGGTAGTCTCTTTTACAGTCAGTGAGCCTTGAGAAAAAAAAAAAAGGGGGGGGAGGGGAAAGAGAATAGAAGAGAGAGAGCGAAGAAAGAAATTATAGAATAAGAGAAAATTTCACCAGACTAGTATAGTCCGGATATAGGTAGAAGCAGATATACGGTTTAACGTCTCAAAGTTTGAACCTAAGAGAAGTAATAAGGGGACCCCTAGGAAAAACCAGGAGGTCGCCACTGTGGGGAGCAATGGGAGGTGATCTAGCTAACACAACTTGTCCCATTCATCTAACCAACAGCCGTTGGTCAGAGGAAGTTGTATCAACTAGAATCTTCCCTCACCTTCCGCAGCACCTCCAATTAAATGCACAAAATTTCTAAGCTAAAATAAACCAACAGCATGAGTGTAAACATTATCACATGTATAAACATAAATCCCAGCTGATGGGGGATAGCCCTTCCAGCAACATAACATTTGTACCTGTGTAAAGCAAAATAGTTCTTGCCTTAGAAACATCACAACTTGTGATATATATAAAGAAAATAACAAACAATATAAAATGGCCATGATATAACATAAACAATTAGGAGTCATTACCGCCAGCCCAAACTATAGTCTCCACGGAGGCACACCGGTGCGTCTCTATGGACCCCCTACCTACATGCCCTAGGGTCATAAGTTCTGTCGGCTGGAGATTTCACACTATCTCCGACTTCCATCGCTCATGTGTGAGTAAGCCCAAGGTAGAGACCAAGGTCCCCCAAACGTGAGCGGCTCTAAATAGGTCTCCTGGGCACATATCGCTCAGTTCTGTTAAACATCCATTTAACTCAGTTTCACCTTATCAAATAAGAAGGTTAATATGGGTTGAAACAAGTACATAGTGCTATATGAGGGAGAAATGCATGAGAGAAAAAGAAAAACCAAAAATTGAAAACCCAAGCATGAAGCATGAAGTCACCGTCACGCTGTCATAGTCCTCATCACTGGCCAAAAACCGCATAACTTATTATTCCAGCATATGTCGCCGGAGACTTCATCCTGTAAAAAGATCTATGGTAGTGCAGCCCTGTAAGTATAGATTAAATTAATTCTCCAACATCTTCTGGGGTTGAAAAATGACATACAATTCGGGGCAGAAGACGAGCTGCACAAAGTAATCGTTCTCATACTTGAGTCAAGGAAATTTGTGTCTTCATCTATGAAAATAATAAAGGTCAAATTTCTGATCAGTCAGGGTGACCACGGCTTCAGGATAAGCCTCCGGGGAGTGGGGTGCCCATCTTCTCAAAACGGTGAGCAATGGCAAAGTCACACGCACGTCCCTGCCCTATCTCTGATTATTCAGGTATGGTCTCTGAACTTGTGGCTTCTCACAGCCTGCGGGGGTCTGCCAGCAGCAGCTCCCGAACGTTTGGGATACTTAGGTCTCTTCGTAACAGGTGATTTTGATGGTGAGGTCTGCGGTGTATTTGGCGGGGGAGAGCTCATCTTGGGGCTCATAAACTCTGGGAGCTCTATCCGGGGTATTTCCAGCTGATCGCAAAAGGATGGTAGCTCCTCTGGCATCCTCAGATAAAGCTGCTTTCCCATGTATGTGGCATTAAGGGCAAAGGGGAATTTCCGCCTGTACGGCACCCCCTTCTCCTGTAGGACAGTTAACAAGGCCGTAAGGCTCGTCTGTTCTTCAGTGTGATATGTGACAAGTCCTGATATAGCTTAATGACGTTATCGTTGAACATGATCTGATCATTAGGTCTTGCATGCTTAAGGATTTCTTGCTTCAGGGGAAAACTCTGCAGACAACAAACTATGCCTCTTGGGGGGGCTGAGTCAGCGGGGCGCGGATAGAGAGCTCTGTGAGCTCTTACAAAGTCAATCTCTGTCTCTTTAGGCCGCTCCAAGAGACCATTGAAAATCGCCTGTAATGCAGGTTTAATTTGTTGGGCTTCCACTGACTCAGGTACCCCCCTGACTCTAATATTTTGTCTTCTGGCCCTATTTTCGAGGTCTTCTAGGTGTCTATTAATTTGAATCAGGTGCGCTGTATGAGCCGAGACCTCAGTCTCCAGGCGCACTATCGATCTGCTGTGTTTAGCTTCGGCCCTCTCTGCAGTCTCCAGTCGGTCGGACAGGGACAGCAGATCCGCCTTAAGGTCCGTGATTGCAGACGAAAATGTACTCTTAATGTCCTCCGCTATTTGTGTCATCTCAGATAGCCGTACTGGGTGATCCGGACAGTCCAAGTCTCTTACCGTGTCCTCCGATGTAGGCAGGGAGTCCTCACTGAGGGCGGCCTCGTGGCGCGTCAGCGCCATCTTGGTCTCTGCACGGCCCCTCGTCTGCGGTGTGTGGTTTAGGAATAGTTCAGGGATACTGCGGTGTCCGGGAACTGAGTGCGACCGATGCTGGCTGTGTGATGGGGTACTCCTGTCCTGTCTGCCCATGGCAAGATTCGGCTGCTGGAAGGGCTGAATACCTTACTTAGGTGCTGCGGGTTGGAGGAGCTCTTCACTCAAGCGGTCATGTCCGCCAGGCCACGCCCCCAGCTTCTAAATCTTTTTATATCAAAATACTGCTATATGCCTTTTTTTCATCTGTATATGGCAGTCAGGTGATAAGCTGAACGGAGCCAGGGCTTCCACAGTGTTCACATAGGAGGAGATTTCACTCTCTGACTATGAAACTTCCTTTGCATCAGTGACCCTTCACCCACAATCCGGCCAGAGCTGATTGGTGCTTTGCCAATGACATGCTCAGGTCACAAATAAACAATCACTGCCTCTAGAAATGCACTGCAGTCTGTCCTTGTGAAACAGGAATATCAAACAGAGCACATGCAACCTTTCCACCCTGCCTACATGTAGTATAGTATAGTATAGTCTAATATAGTAGACAGGGCAAGAAGGAAGTATCTGGCCATACAAGATAAAACAACCTTTTTACACAATACAGAGGCTTAACCCCTTAAGTTACACAGTGAGTATAGCAAACATGCTTTTCTGCATATACAGACAGATTTTACTGTTGTGGGTTTAGTAACACTTTAACCACTTGCCGACCGCCGATCGGCATTTGACGGCGGTAAAGTGGTTCGTTCCCGCAAAACGGCTGCGGGAACGAGCTTAGTGAGCGCGCGCGCGCCGCCGGAGGCGCGCCCGCGCGCTCACTGTGTTCGGGGAGAGCCAGGGAGCGGGTGCGGCGGCTTCGATTGCCGCCGGCTACCCGCGATGGCCCCCCCGAGCGGAGGAACGGAGGTCCGTGTATGTAAACATGGACCTCCGCTCTGTGTGAAGGGGGAAGGGCTGTGATCACAGCCTTCCTGTATACGAAGGCTGGGACCACTTCCCTTCCCCAGATAGTGCAGTCCCCCTACAGTTAGAACACGCCCAGGGAACATATTTAACCCTTAGAGTGCCCCCTGCAGGTTAACCCCTTCACTGCCAATGACATTTACACAGTAATCAGTGCATTTTTATAGCACTGATCGCTGTATAAATGCCAATGGTCCCAAAAAAGTGTCAAAATAGTCCGACATGTCCGCTGAAATATGGCAGTACCGCTAAAAATCGCAGATCGCCGCCATTACTAGTAAAAAAAAAAAAAAACCCCAAAAATGAATTCTCATCATCCGTAAACGCGACCACTTTTGCGCAAACCAATCAATAAACGCCGATTGCGATTTTTTTTTATCGAAATATGAGGAAGAATATAAATCGGCCAAAAACGGTGAAAAAAAATGTTTTTTTATATTTTTTTTTTTGATTTGTATTCTAGCAAAAAGTAAGAAATTCGTTTTTTTTTGCAAAATTGTCGCTCTTCTTTTGTTTATAGCAGCGATCAGAAATGACGCAGAGGTGATCAAATACCACCAAAAGAAAGCTCTGTTTGTGGGAAAAAAGGACGCAAATGTCGTTTGGGTACAACGTCGCACGACCGCGCAATTTTCAGTTAAAGCGACGCAGTGCCGAATCGCAAAAAGGGCTCCGGTCCTAAAGCTGGAAATCCTTCCGGGGCTGAAGTGGTTAAATAAGAAGGACAAGTTATTGGGACTTTGAATGAGACACCCAGGGTGTCTCATTCAAAGTCCTAATAATTTGTCCCCCCCTTCTACTACATTGATAGGGATGGAGGCACACTGTGGGGTCATGTGCTGGTCCTATAACCCACTCCTTTGGGTCCTAATTTTGTGACCAGGAGTTCTGACCCTTACCACAATATATTAAGATATTTTCATCACCACATTTATACATATAGATTAACATATTTTTTCCATCTGTTTTTCCCCATCTCTCCACCTTAGGTGGAAGATGTGGATTCAGCCATTTCCCTCTGTTGCATTCCGGGAGCTGCGATGTGCTCTGGGCGCCCCTCCCTTCCCCCTAGTTGTCACTGACACATGGGGGCGGGCTTTTTCTGCTGCACATCGGCGCCACGCACCATGCCGGAGGTGCAGCGCCGTACGGTGCTGCACTTCCGGCGATTTCTCCATTGTATGGCCGGCTCATTTTAGGGGGCCTCCTGCGTCACCATGGGCGGGTCCACCACCCTGGCAGAGGTCCTCCTTCTTCTGAGTTTTACCAGCGTGATGCTGGGGGTGGGACCCTGTGGCTATAACTAGCCGGCCCTCATCCCCAGTTGGATTTGGTCTGCCCCACGGACTGCTAGCTGCCACCTGGCGCTCCCAACACTTTTTTCCAGGGATCTTCATCTACATACAGGTACTCACAGTATAATTTTTCACTCTATCACGGCACTGATACTGCTGTCTTTTCTATTTCCACCCCTTTTCCTTTTACCTTTCTAGCCCTTGATTTTTTCCATGCTGAAGATTCCTTTTGCATGAACACACTTTATTCCCCGTCTTTTTTACTTTAGCGCCTTGCACCTGCCCCTGGTGGTCGCTTCTCTTCTCTATTTCACTCACCCTTTGCTCCACCACATAATTGCACTATTTGGTTATGTCTTTATGGCATTTAACATCAAACACAATATAGACACTTTATATTATTGGACATTTCTACATTGCTTTCTAGACCATATGGAGCCATGGAAACTTACAATACAAACTCTGTCAGTGTGGGTGGCCTATCCCTCTGGTGTCCTATGGGTCTGCCTAGCCCTGGATTCCCCGCCCCCTCAGCTCCCGATGTGAACGGGTTGGGTGTGGCCCACACATTTGTCCCAGCAGCCTATTTTTGGAGAACCTGAGTTCACATGTAAGTAGGGGAGTTTGACCTGTCCTCCCCCTTCATGTTTCTCCCCAATCCTTTTGGATATGTACAAACATATTTCCTGCAAATGGGGACTATTACTAGATGCCATGAGTCTTACACACATTATATATTCTTTGTTTTATAGACATTGTATCCTGAATGCATCGGCTCCTGACGAAGTGGTATAATCCCCGAAACATGTACTGCATGCATCTGCTCCTAATGAGGTGGTATAATCCCCGAAACATGTAGAGCTTACACAGATGCATGCACACATGCTTTTAATAATTAAGGAATTCAACGTGATGTAATTCTGTACAGAAGCGAATTTCACACGGAGTAACATGTATTCATGTGTCTCTCTTTTATGTACAATGTTGTCATTGTGGTGTTTACATATTATTTGTAAATCTTTGACCTATATATATATGTGGTTCATATATTGTTTAAATAAACAATGTATTTGCTCTGGATCAGCATCTGGTCCCCTTCTTGTGCCTCACCTTAAGTCCCAAAACTTTCTCTTTTCCTTTAAATAAGAAGGATGTCTTGGGTCTCAACACCACTTTGTTCCCATGCAAAACCAGAAAAAGGTTCTTGCAGTAAAAAGACACCAGTTCAAACACTTGTCCCACAGAGCTGATGGCTATAAGAAACACCACCTTGTGGTCGAGAGTAGAGAGAGGAATGTCTCTAAGGTATTCACACAGTGGACTTTGAAGCTCAAGGAGAACAGATTTAGGTCACTCACTTGGCACAGGCCTGACTAGATGAGGAGGAGATTGTGACATTACTGCATATCTTCACTCTGTTCAATCTGAGAACACTTGACAAAAAGCAAAGTGTTCCCTGAATGGCACCCGTGCCAAGTGAGCAGCCTCCGGTGTTCATAATGCAGAAGGGCAGCTGACATGTGATCCAGAAGCTAATGGAAATCCATGTAGTAGCTTTTCCTACTAAGGTGATTTTCAGCTTCCCCATGGATTCTATAAGCATGGTGCATGCATATTTGCATTGGTCCAAGCTGGACCAAATTAAATATGTAAAAATGACCATACTTAAACATCAGCTTTGACTGTCTCCCAAAACAATTACATTCAATTATGCCTTAAATGATATGGCTTGAATGATAACTGGTATTGTAACTAGTATGTTTTTTTATATCTCATTTAAACTGTCCAGCCATCAAATTTCTGGTGTCATAGCTGATCACGTGTGCAGCACCATGGCACCTGCAGATCAAACACAGACTAAGATGGCAGATTTCTTGGCTATAAAGGAAAGAAGAGTGTAGTTTTGCTTTAACCAAAACTCCCATGCATGAGGCTGTCATTGCATCCTTCTAAAAATACTTGATGACTTGCTGTTATGCCGATCCCCCAACTGTGATAAATCTTTATAATAGGTATTGAAAAAGAAAGGAATAGCATAGCTGCCAGGCAAATAGTAGTTTCAGAAGCAAGCTCAGTAATGGTAACCTTTATATTTCTCTTATTATAGAGGGCCTAGGTCAGCTGTTGGGGAGATTGAACAGATAATTTACATGATGTGATCAAGGTGAAAGTGAAACTTCTGGATGCTTTGAATTTATATTAAATATTTTCAGTGAAAGTAGAGAAGAGGGGAATGAAAGCTAGAACATATCTGACTTCAACTGGTAATTTTAAATACCCAGGGGATCTGAAGAATCCATTCTGCTACACACAATAGATGAAGAAGGGTTGGAGCTCCACAATGCATAGCATATGAGAATTCCCAGCACCCATCATGAAAGTAATTTTATCACAATTCAGAATGCACAGGTGTTTTAAAGATTGTAGTTTGAAGCACACAAACTGCCAAACACTGGAGGTCCGATTCAGCTGAAAGCTAAATACTAAAAAGACACGGAAGATCTCATGTTCAGGAATAGACTTGTGCTCGATTACCAGCTCTGCTTTGAAAACTGAGGTTCTAGCTACAAAGCCCTCTGCCATCTGCAAAATCAAAGAGACAACTAAAGTATACTTAGGATCTATGGCCCCTAGTGCACCTGAAAGACCAGTAGAAGCTGTATCTCAGTGTTTAAAGTTGTACTATATTCAAAACTTTATTTTTTTTTGTATAGTTCTGAAGAGATAGTGGGGAGGTGCAAGAACACAGACCGCAATAAAATTATGGGGGAGATTCAGACTCGTCTCCACTATAGCCAAAAAAAAACATTTTAGCTGGAATTCTGGTGAAAACAATGTTCAGAATCAACAAGTGTTAATTTGAATTCTGTGATAAACCGGTCTTAAAAATGATCCTCCTGTCTTATGTGGGGTGATAGAGAAGTCTTGATATGTTTTTTTTTATTTCAAAACTTATATCATGTTGAAATTTGTGACTCTATGTCGAAGATGACCAGAAAGTCCACGTGATCCCCGGTATCTAGGATTCATATGAAATCAACAGAGAAACTAAAACGTCTACCGTCTCCCGAAACATCGATCTTGGAGTCAAAAGTTTCGTCTCGACCATTAGCTCGTGTTCAGATAAGGACTTGTACTCTAGAAGGCACAGAAAAATCATAAATCGAAAGTCGACTTAGCCTGGAGGTCACAAACCGTCAAACACACGAA
>BLSH010419362.1:446774-457899 GCA_018402905.1 Glandirana rugosa
AATATATATATATATATATATATATATATATATAATTATGTAAACCTTTGTTAAAATATAGATATATATATATATATATATATATATATATATATATATATATATATATATATATATATATATAATTATGTAAACCTTTGTTAAAATATAGATAAAAATTACAAAAAAAGATTAGATAATACCTGGAAAACTCATCGGGTCATTTGTGGGTTATTCGAGAGATTAAATGAGACATAGGTTAAAACAATTCCCACCCGTGAGATGAGGACGTGTGAAGTACACGATGTAACCCGGGTAAACGTATGTAGACTCGAATTGGTAAGATGGAAATTTTTTTTTATTTATTTTTATTCAACAGGTAAAGTATTTCCTTTTACAAGGAGAACAAAAACCTCAAGATACACTGTATATATATATATATATATATATATATATATATATATATATATATATATATATATATATATAAGACATATATAAAAAACACATATTCAGGATAATAAAATTGGTCCATAAATACATGTAAACCAAGGTGTAAGAATTGGTGTTTTAAGATGGATAGCTGACATGTTTAGCATTTCCAAAAATGTATATAATCCGCTTCTTCAAAGCTCCATTTTTAATTTGAAACACCTACAAAGAGACAGCTGAGTATCATAGTCGGAGGCATCACAACTGAGGGGAGACCAGAGACGGAGCAGGGACAAAAACTGTCAGCCATATAAGTCCCCACACAACAAAAGTCAACTAACTGAAAGCTTGGTCACAGTCAAGGTGTATTTCTCCAGCAGTATGGAACTATAAGAAGCCCAAAAAAGAAAAGGGAAGGAGAAAAAGGAGGAAAAAACAGGGGAACATATATACACACACATATATGTATATATACACATGCCCCCCTGAACTCCTGTCTCAAAAGGCGACCGACCAGAATCACGTGTGTCCACTCCTGGACCAGGGCAGCCACGGCCACAATAGGTCCCTATAGTGCACCCGTGCCGGACCCAAACAAGGTGGGGGCCATCAGGGGTGCAACACCCCTGTAAGACAGCTAGTCCAAAAAGCACCCGTCTGGGTCTCCCGAGGAAACCACACCAGCATATAAATAACCCAAGGGACAACTTACCTTAAGATAAAATGGAATGGGAGGTCTGCCTGAAGCATACATGACAGGAACTGTGTGATGGCTAGTGTCATGGACCAAAATTCCTTTACAAAGGATTTGCTAGATAGACATACAGTATCTCACAAAAGTGAGTACACCCCTCTCACATTTTTGTAAATATTTTATTATATCTTTTCATGTGACAACACTGAAGAAATGACACTTTGCTACAATGTAAAGTAGTGAGTGTACAGCTTGAATAACAGTGTAAATTTGCTGTCCCCTCAAAATAATTCAACACACAGCAATTAATGTATAAACCGCTGGCAACAAAAGTGAGTACACCCCTAAGTGAAAATGTCCAAATTGGGCCCAAAGTGTCAATATTTTCTGTGGCCACCATTATTTTCCAGCACTGCCTTAACCCTCTTGAGCATGGAGTTCACCAGAGCTTCACAGGTTGCCACTGGAGTCCTGTTCTACTCCTCTATGACGATATCATGGAGCTGGTGGATGTTAGAGACTTTGCGCTCCTCCACCTTCTGTTTGAGGATGCCCCACAGATGCTCAATAGGGTTTAGGTCTGGAGACATGCTTGGCCAGTCCATCACCTTTACCCTCAGTTTCTTAAGCAAGGCAGTGGTTGTCTTGAGGTGTGTTTGGGGTCGATATCATGTTGGAATACTGCCCTGCGGCCCAGTCTCCCAAGGAGGTTGGAACATGCTCTGCTTCTGTATGTCACAGTACATGCTGACATTCATGGTTCCCTCAATGAAATGTAGCCCCCCAGTGCCGGCAGCACTCATGCAGCCCCAGACCATGACACTCCCACCACCATGCTTGACTGTAGCCAAGACACACTTGTCTTTGTACTCCTCACCTGGTTGCAACCACACACACTTGACACCATCTGAACCAAATAAGTTTATCTTGGTCTCATCAGACCACAGGACATCCATGTCCTTAGTCTGCTTGTCTTCAGCAAACTATTTGCAGGCTTTCTTGTGCATCATCTTTAGAAGAGGCTTCCTTCTGGGACAACAGTCAGGCAGACCAATTTGATGCAGTGTGCGGCGTATGGTCTGAGCACTGATAGGCTGACCCCCCACCCCTTCAACCTCTGCAGAAATGCTGGCAGCACTCATATGATATTTCCCAAAGACAACCTCTGTATATGATGCTGAGCATGTGCACTCAACTTCTTTGGTCGGTCGACCATGGCGAGGCCTGTTCTGAGTGGAACCTGTCCTGTTAAACCTCTGTATGGTCTTGGCCACCGTGCTGCAGCTCAGTTTCAGGGTCTTGGCAATCTTCTTATAGCCTAGGCCATCTATATGTAGGGAAACAATTCTTTTTTTCAGATTCTCAGAGAGTTCTTTGCCATGAGGTGCTATGTTGAACGTCCAGTGACCAGTATGAGAGAGTGAGAGTGATAACACCAAGTTTAGCACACCTGCTCCCCATTCACACCTGAGACCTTGTAACACTAATGAGTCACATGACACCGGGGAGGGGAAATGGCTAATTGGGCCCAATTTGGACACTTTCACTTAGGGTTGTACCCACGTTTGTTGCCAGTGGTTTAGACATTGATGGCTGTGTGTTGAGTTATTTTGAGGGGACAGCACATTTACATTGTTATACAAGTTGTACACTCACTACTTTACATTGTAGCAAACTGTCATTTCTTCAGTGTTGTCACATGAAAAGATATAATAAAATATTTACAAAAATGTGAGGGGTGTACTTACTTTTGTGAGATACTGTATATAATAAATCAGACATTGAATGTATTGTATATATTTATTATAAGAACCTGTCTGAATAAAAAGTTGGCCATATAACTAGTTCATTTTCTCAGAAGCTCCAGGATCACACGTGCCATGGCAAGCTGTGTGATTTGGACTACAAAGAGATGCTCCTTGAACAGCTGGTAGAGAGATGGGTTTAATAAACAGCAAATGGAAAGCTTTGTGAGATGATGACAGCAGCTAATGAAAGTGACACCAGGCTGAGGGCCTCCTCCTTGTTGAGAGCCCTGCTGCTAAAGTGCTCAGAGAGCTACTCTGGAGAGCTGGCTAATGAACGTTATCTTATTAAGCTCTCATCTATCACTGTAATTTTATCGATTCAGTGCCTGAGCTATTTATTGTTTCCACACCTGCAGTGATGGGACATCATTTTATTACAGGCTTTGCTCTCGGAGCTGTGCTCATCAAGGCTATATCGATTGTCCTGTGTTGTGTTTTATTATCAAGGCCATTTATGGATGTTTTTTGTTAATATTCATATTCTGTAAGTGTGCTACTATCCATGAAAAAGAACTAATAAAACAGACCTTTCATTTAGAGTAACATAGCATCCTAGTTTATAATTACATGATAGGAGGGTCACAAATACTCAGATTCTGTGTTGCTCTAGCAACTAAATTGAGTTCTGCATTCAGATTTACACCATCCCTGAAATATGATAACTGGAATCTGATTGGTAGCAACAGTCATGACTGTGCCATATTCATGACCTCCTAGCTCTAGACCAGCGGTTGTCAACTAACACGTTATAGGGGGGCCTCATCTGATGCCCCTGATGCCATATTCAGTATATGTAATGCTATAGAAGACTGTCAGAGACTGCAGACATATTACAGTGAATGGTCAGGGAATGTGGTAGTGCTACAGATCTGATTGGAAACTGATAGAATGCTGTAGAGATAGAGGAGATTTTATATGAGACTGCTAGATATCACCTCTACTACAAACCCTTTACAAATCAGTGCACTCTAATTTTTGCTGCTGACTGCCAGGTTCATAGGCTCACAGCAAGAACCAAAGAGTAATGTGCTCTCAAGTCACTGGGTGGTCACCAGGGTTCCATCCATCTTACTATGGCAATCATTTAGGGCCGTGATTGATCTGGGCATAATAATAAGCCATGTGTCATGCCTTCGGCCTATAAAGGAAAAATAATATCTTCTGGACTTGCAATACCAACATTGTCCATAGATGCCACTCTAACAAAAGACTACTGATGGGCAGTGTTCTATGGTTTATTACATACTTCCTGTATATCACTGGAACTAGTTCCACTTCCTAGAACAAGTTCTTTAATTTTCTTCACTGGGACAGACCGCATGGGAGCCAGCCAAATCTACACCACGTGTCACAGAGAAAATTCCTGATCCTTCTAAGGCAGCATTGCTGGTATGCTAAAAGACTTGTTTAACTGAATACCCAGTACACACTGTTTATGTATCTATTATATGTACATTTTATCTGTTTATTTCTAGTTTTAAATTCAAAACAAGTTGCGCTAACTCCTATTGGAAGTCATAACCAGTCCTCCAGTATTAGCAATAAAAGTGAAGGGGCACTGGACGACGTCATTTGTGACGAAACATGTAGGGCGGAGCTACGCTTTGACACCACCGCGCTAGCAATGTTCGGAGAGGAACGGGATATTTGTTTGTTTTTACTATATGCTGCCATTTTATACGCGATTCACCATTTCTAAATGTGAGTACCTACTACTTTTTTAATAAACTTGGTCCTATGGTTTTACACTATGGATTCCTTCCCCTTGTTTTAATGCCCTAACCGGTGGAGATGGGATGTCTTTGTGAACTGTCAGCCTGGTATCCATTCTTATGTGTATAAGGAGGAGGAGCTTCATGTGTCTACCTTGCAGAAGGTTACATCTGCCAGCCTTAAAGACCCACTAGAGATAGTGTGTCCATCGTATCTGGTAAGGGTATTCCCTCCACTTGAAGCACTTGTGGTGTGCATGAGTTTGGTAAAGGCCTCTCCTTATCATCCTTTACTTACATCGTGGGACACCCTCTGAGCTGTATAGAAAGCTGGTCTTGGGCTAGATGTTTTTGGACTTCAAATGAACAAAACACTGTGAAATATTTTCTTTTTTCTTTTTTTCTCCTTTTTTTCACTTTGGTGTTTTATTGCTAATACTGGAGGACTGGTTATGACTTCCAATAGGAGTTAGCGCAACTTGTTTTGAATTTATATGGTTTCTGTGTTATTATCACATAGTCTGTTGCTGCTGCACATGTACACTTTAGCGCAATACTGCTTTTTATTTAATTGATTATTTCTAGTTTTACCACGCATGTGCATCCTATTCTTATATAACCACCACCTGTTCATTGTAATAAAGATCCAAAGTTACAGAGAGTCTGGGTATTTTAGGATCCAAGGTTTAAGCTGTATGTTGAGCTACATACACATCAGGGGCAAACGTGTATCGAGAACAGAACAGTGAAACAGCGGCTATCCAGCAAGTGGGATTTAGGACAGTGACTACACAGAGGCCTGCTACCCTGTCAGTGCAGTCACCTGCATACGGCAATACAGCAGTCTCTACACAGTCAAGCTTTCCTGCAAGCAACATGTCACATAGCCAGGCATTCTCCCTCAAGACAAAGTCACAAGTTTTCGGCTTCTCTAGATCTTCCTTTGCAAGAAATGCACTCGCCATCGCATGTGCAAAAGCTGAAGCCGCCAAGGCCTGAGCAGCCTTTGCTGAGCAAGAAATGCAGATGTAGGCTCCATTTACACTGAGGCTGTTAAACGGACGTTCAGGGGCATTTGGATGTTTTTTCCAGCTGCCCCTGAACTAATTTAATGATATCTTATGTGTACATTTACACAGCATAGTTTATAGTCGTTTTGAGGCAGTCACGTTTAAAGGCTTTTTTTTTTAACGCAAAAAATTGGGTTCAGGCATCGAGTTTAATTGAGATATGTGGGTTAATGTGCCACGCGCCACTGGTGATATTTTCTTGTGTGTGTGAATTTGTTTGCAGCTGCTGTTGTGACCTATGTTTCCAATTTTGGTGTCATAGGATGGTAAAGATTTGGGTATTTAGACAGCGCTTGCTAGTACCTTTTCATTTGATACCTTATATATCAGTGCTTGCTTGTTCTATTAAAGTGCTGCTGTAGCCCATGTGCTCTTTTGTGATCAATGTGTTTGATATGATGATAATCACAATGGTAATAATACTGATATTATTTCACATTCACAGTACTATAAAACAAATAGTGTCACAATACATGCCAGATTCTCAATTTTTGTAAATACTGCTGTAGCCCATATGTAAATCTCTATAACCTTAATATTGTGGTTTCTGGTTACTATTTGTTTTCAAGTGACAATAGTGCTCTCAGGTGCTCTTTATAGTGCATATATCTAAAGTGCATGTATATTGTAATTCATAACTCTATTCACAAAAAGTGCCTGTGCGGTTAGTGTTATGCAGTTTCCTTTGGTTTATAACATTTCAATTGTGCAGTCCATTTAAACAGTCCATTTCAAATCTTCAGGTATTTTCCAAAGTGCTCGTGCCGTGACTTAAAGTGAAATAAGAAGAACGTTCGGGTATTGTACCCCGCTTACCAGATCCTGTTGACTTTCCAACCTTACGGTCTGGAAAAGTCAACACACGCTTGTGGTCTATAATCCGACCCTGGATATGCTCCTCCTGGTCTTGTACTCCGTCTCCGTTCCCGGTAATTTTATGTAAGAAAGGAAAGACTCCTCATTGCGTATTTCGTATGTAAAATCCACTTTATTTGCCCATAAAAGTGACAATATGGCAATGGCAGGTGAAGATAAATAAACAACCCTCCGGCTGTGCTCTATCCATGACCGATCTGTGCCTCGCTACTGTCGCTTGCGTGTCACCTGGGCTTCCGTGTCGCGTGCCTTGCGTTCCACCTTACGCGTTTCGTCACTGCCTCTGATGGCGTTACGCAGTGACGAAACGCGTAAGGTGGAACGCAAGGCACGCAACACGGAAGTCCAGGTGACACGCAAGCGACAGTAGCGAGGCACAGATCGGTCACGGATAGAGCATGGCCGGAGGGTTGTTTATTTATCTTCACCTGCCATTGCCATATTGTCACTTTTATGGGAAAATAAAGTGCAGCAAGAGGCAAGACTAGAAGCAGATAAAGTGCAGCAAGAGACAAGACTAGAAGCAGAGAATGTGCAACAAGAGGTAAGACTAGAAGCGGAGAAAGTGCTCTGGTCCTAAAGTGGGAAATCCTTCCGGGGCTGAAGTGGTTAAGAGGCTATAAAAACAAAAACAGATTGGATAATTTCCTTTCATGTTTAAAAGGATAGCTGAACATCTGGGATCTATCTCATAGTATCTCATTATTTGGACTGATTACTCTCCTTGGACACTGTTACTTCTACTTTTGGAATAATTTTTTATGCACTGCACTTTATTGATTATTAATATGCTACAAGAGCTGTTGCAGCAAGTAACCTTAAAGACACAACATGGTTTACAGGACCTGCATTCTTGTACAATGCAGAACAGACTGTTCCTAATGGTGACACCGTTGAACTAGTAGATCCAGACTCAGATACTGCCATCCGTCTTGAGATCTCAACATTTCAGACTGCAACTTCAGACTGCCAGCTTAAATCTAACAGATTTGACAGATTCTCAAAATGGAAATCACTTGTTCGAGCTATTTCTTGTCTTGAGCGCAAAGGATGGCAATCATTGTCAAAGGATCAGTTCAGTGTTGGAGCTCCAGCAGTCTCAGGATCTTGACATCCGCACTGTACAACATCAAACCTGTGCTAAGGAGATTGACTATATCTTGAACAGAAAACCTATCCCTAGTGACAGTGCCCTGAGAAAACTTGACCCATTTCTTGATCAAAATGGACTATTGAGGATAGGTGGTCGTCTAAGACAAGCCAACTTAGAATCAGATAAGAGAAACCCCCTAATAGTTCCTGGTCACCACCACATTGCTTACTTGATCATAGCTCATTACCAACACCTTTCCAAGTGAGGATGGATGGGTCAGAAAAGTGAAAGTCAAGATTCATAGAAACAAGTAGACAAAGTTGTACCTCAGACCAGTTTCTGAACTAATTTTATTGTCGTCATCTGAGGAATAAATAGTGGCATCTGACGATACCAGACGGGGAGTGTCACCCCTTCGGTCTATAAAGGAAAAATAATATCTTCTGGACTTGCAATACCAACATTGTCCATTAGATGCCACTCTAACAAAAGACTACTGATGGGCAGTGTTCTATGGTTTATTACATACTTCCTGTACAGTATTTCACAAAAGTGAGTACCCCCCTCACATTTTTGTAAATATTTTATTATATCTTTTCATGTGACAACAGTGAAGAAATTACACTTTGCTATAATGCAAAGTACTGAGTGTAAAGCTTGCATAACAGTGTACATTTGCTGTCCCCTCAAAATAACTCAACACACAGCCATTAATGTCTAAACCGCTTTCAACAAAACTGAGTACACCCACAGTGAAAATGTCCAAATTGGGCCCAAAGTGTCAATATTTTGTGTGGCCACCATTATTTTCCAGCACTGCCTTAACCTTCTTGGGTATGGAGTTCACCAGAGCTTCACAGGTTGCCACTGGAGTCCTGTTCCACTCCTCCATGATGACATCACGGAGCTGGTGGATGTTAGAGACTCCTTCTGTTTGAGGATGCCCCACAGATGCTCAATAGGGTTTAGGTCTGGAGACATGCTTGCCCAGTCCATCACCTTTACCCTCAGCTTCTTTAGCAAGGCAGTGATCATCTTGGAGGTGTGTTTGGAGTTGTTATCTTGGAATACTGCCCTGCGGCCTAGTCTCCAAAGGGAGGGGATCGTGCTCTGCTTCAGTATGTCACAGTATATGTTGGCATTCATGGTTCCCTCAATGAACTGTAGCTCCCTAGAGCCGGCAGCACTCATGCAGCCCCAGATCATGACACTTCCACCACCATTCTTGACTGTAGGCAAGACACACTTGTCTCTGTACTCCTCACCTGGTTGCCGCCACACACGCTTGGCACCATCTGAACCAAATAACTTTATCTTGGTCTCATCAGACCACAGGACATGGTTCCAGTAACTCATGTCCTTAGTCTGCTTGTCTTCAGCAAACTGTTTGTGGGCTTTCTTGTGCATCATCTTTTAGAAGAGGCTTCCTTCTGGGACGACAGCCATGCAGACAAATTTGATGCAGTGTGCGGCGTATGGTCTGAGCACTTACAGGCTGACCCCCCATCCCTTCAACCTCTGCAGCAATGCTGGCAGCACTCATACGTTTATTTCCCAAAGACAACCTCTGGATATGATGCTGAGCATGTGCACTCAACTTCTTTGGTTGACCATGCCGAGGCCTGTTCTGAGTGGTAGCTGTCCTGTTAAACCGCTGTATTGTCTTGGCCACCGTCCTGCAGCTCAGTTTCAGGGTCTTGGCAATCTTCTTATAGCCTTGGCCATCTTCATGTAGAGCAACAGTTATTTTTTTTTAGATTCATGCCATGGGGTGCCATGTTGAACGTCCAGTGACCAGTATGAGAGAGTGAGAGTGATAACACCAAATTTAACACACCTGCTCCCCATTCACACCTGAGACCTTGTAACACTAACTTGTCACATGACACCGGGGAGGAAAAATGGCAAATTTTGCCCAATTTGGACTTTTTCACTTAGGGGTGTATTCACTTTTGTTGCCAGCGGTTTAGACATGAATGGCTGTGTAGATAATATAAATATTAACCACCGCGCTTGGTCAAGCAAGTATAAGTATAAAAAATATATACAGTCTATTAGTAGGGTCTCTTGGTAGAAGAAGGCAGGTAAAAATGCAGGTAAAAATTCCCCATCCAGTGATATAGAAAGTGCTCGTGCTCAGATGGATAAAGTGCTGAGTTTGTGCTTGCTGTGCCCCACATGGATGTGCACTCACCCTTACTCCAGTGACCATCTATCGCTAGCGTGGTCTGGAAAGGCTCATTGGGGAGCATCCCCCGTGGGCTATCTTGTAATGGTGCACCTCCAGCTATTTACTCCATCCCATATATGGCCATAGATGAGGAAAAGGAAAATCTCATAGTTCAAGTATGTTCTAAAATGTATTGTGTAAAAACATGAATGGCTGTGTGCTGAGTTATTTTGAGGGGACAGCAAATTTACACTGTTATACAAGCTCTACACCCACTACTTTTCATTGTAACAAAGTGTCATTTCTTCAGTGTCATCACATGTAAAGATATAATAAAATATTTACAAAAATGTGAGGGGTGTACTCACTTTTGTGAAATACTGTATATCACTGGAACTAGTTCCACTTTCAACAAGAAGTTCTTTAATTTTCTTCACTGGGACAGACCTCATGGGAGCCAGCTAAGTCTACACCACGTGTTTCAGAGGAAATTCCTGATCTTTCTAATGCAGCATCGCTGGTAAGCTAAAATATT
Source organism: Glandirana rugosa (assembly GCA_018402905.1). Classification (NCBI taxonomy): domain Eukaryota; kingdom Metazoa; phylum Chordata; class Amphibia; order Anura; family Ranidae; genus Glandirana; species Glandirana rugosa. The sequence continues at coordinate 457,144 of BLSH010419362.1, forward strand.
TGCTTAACTGAATACCCAGTAGACACCGTTTATGTTTATGTATTTACTATGGGGGGAGGGAGGGGAAACACTGAAACACCATCTCATTACAAACTCCATTTTAGATATCCCCGCCATTTCATGTCTTATGTCTCAAGTGCAAAACATTTACTTTCGAGTTTCGATTTACTGTTTAATGAAACTTTTAGCTTCAGGCTGATTTCCATCTTAGGTGATTGCTCAGGAATGTACTCCCCTCTAGTGTTGAGCGAACCCGGACTGTAAAGTTCGGGTCCATACCGAACTTTCGGGTGTCCGGGGCACGGACCCGGACCCGGACATTTCAAAAATCGTTCGGGTTCGGTCCGGGGTTCTGCTATTTTACTCCACGTGTTGAGGCCCAGGCACGGGGCCTGTGGGCTTTCAAGCCATACCTGGGCTTGAAATGTCAGGCCCAAGCGAGTTGTGATCTCCCCTCATGTAAGGACTCGTTAGTGGATTCTACCTTTAGTCGGACTTCGATTTTCAAAGTAATTTGTCATTTAGCTTTGAGCTTTCATTTACAAAACGTGAACTCTGTATTCTGTACTTTACCGCCCCTATAGATTTTACCTCAAACATTACTCTACCACAAAGTCACAAAGGGGAGGGAGGGGGGTATCATTTATGTATTTGTATTTGCCACAGATGACCCATAAGTCAATTCGTTTATAAAATCGAATGGTCGCTACGACGTAATCTTTCTAGTCCTTAAAGGAGACTTTGTGCACCACATCT
>BLSH010419362.1:482680-498604 GCA_018402905.1 Glandirana rugosa
CTAATGCAGCCAGTATCACAGGTGGGGGCAGTTATGCAACCAGTATCACAGGTGGGGGCAGTTATGCAGCCAGTATCACAGGTGGGGGAAGTTATGCAGCCAGTATCACAGGTGGGGGCAGTTATGCAGCCAGTATCACAGGTGGGGGAAGTTTGCAGCCAGAGACACAGGTGGGGGCAGTTATTCAGCCAGTATCACAGGTGGGGGCAGTTATGCAGCCAGTATCACAGGTGGTGGCAATTATGCGGCCAGTAGCACAGGTGGGGGCAGTGATGCAGCCAGTGACACAGGTGGGGTACAGTGCAGAGACCCCCTCCCCCCGAGGTCGGGACAAGTCCTGCAGTTACCCCATCCAATAGGCAGGCAGGCTGGAGCGTTGCAGAGATCAGCATGCGGAGAAGCGGGCTGTCCCTCATCGTTGGATGGTCACCGGGCAGTCAGGGTCTCTGTGGAGCGGGAGTTATGTCCGCTGTCACAGTGACCCGCCCCCAGCCACCGCATCCAATCACACTGAGCCGCAGGCTCAGGGTAGCCAATCAGGCTATGCATGTGCGGCTGTTCAGGGCACCCATATGGCTGTTAATGGCTGACCAATAAGCTCACTACTTGGCTGTCAGATGACAGCCAAGGAGCCGAAAAAAAAAAGAAATTCAATGTACCGGCGCCACCTGCAGGGGGACTGGGCTGACTTTTTCAAAAAAATTTTTTAGTTGGCGGGAAGGCAGCTCCCAAGCACCCCTTATACACCAGCCACCACTGACCACTCACCTCTGCATACCCTGCCACCCTCTTCTAATGCTGCTCACCTCTGCATCCCTTGCCACCATCTCCCAGCATTGCTCGCCTCTGCATCCCCTGCCACCCTTTCCCAACAGTGCTCACTTCTGCATCCCCTGCCACCTTTTCCCAACACTGCTCACCTCTGAATCCCCTGCCACCCTCTCCCAACACTGCTCACCCCTGTATCCCCTGCCATGCTTTTCCAACACTGCTCAACTCTACACCCCCTGTCGCCCTCTGCCAACACCGCTCACCTCTGCATACCCTGCCACCCTCTTCTAATGCTGCTCACCTCTGCATCCCTTGCCACCCTCTCCCAGCACTGCTCACCTCTGCATGCCCTGCCACCCTTTCCCAACAGTGCTCAATTCTGCATCCCCTGCCACCTTTTCCCAACACTGCTCACCTCTGAATCCCCTGCCACCCTCTCCCAACACTGCTCACTCCTGTATCCCCTGTCATGCTTTTCGAACACTGCTCAACTCTGCCTCCCCTGCCACCCTTTCCCAACACTCCTCACCCTCTTCCAAAATGGCTTGCCACTGCATCCCCTGCCACCCTCTTCCAAAACGGCTCACCTCCGCATACCATGCCACCCTCTCCCAGTACTGCTTACCTCTGCATCCCCTGCCACCCTCTTCCAACACTGCTCACCTCTGCATCTCCTTTCACCCTCTTCCAGCACTGGGCTCCATTCACAAAAGCAGATTGCATGTGATATTTAGGTGTTTTCGCAAATACTGCATGCGCTCCTGAAAATGCATGTGGTAAATAATTAGTGGTCCTGGCATGCGATAATTAAGGAACCAGCAGCTGCCAGCATCCTTAACAACCAGTAAACAACATGGTTGTTAAGAAGCGATGAGTCATCAGCTGTCAGCTGGTTTCCCTGACAGCTGAATGTAAAGAAAATTATTGCCAGCAATGAGAAATTAAGAAAAATCACAGGGTTGGCTTCCCCCAAAATCCATTTTAGGCCCTTTGGGTCTGGTATGGATTTTGAGGGGAGCCCCCATGCCTAAATTTAATTAACAAAATGGTGTACCCCCCCCCCCCCCAAATCCATACCAGACCCTTATCCAAGAATGCAGTCTGGCAGGTCAGAAACAGGGGGGACAAGCAAATGCCCCCTCCTGAACCATACCATGCTACAAACCTTCAACATGGGCGGGTTCTTTGGGGCGGGAGGGCCCGTGTTGATGGGACAAGGGCCTCTTAGCCAGTGGTTGTGGGGTTCTGTAGGCGGGGGACTTATCAAAATCTGGAAGCCCCCTTTAACAAGGGGATCCCTAGATATGACCCCCCTCCTATGTGAATGAGTATGGGGGTACATAGTACTCATTCACATAGGGGAGCCAGGATCTGGGGGCCCCGTTGTTAAAGAGGGCATCCTGATTCAGATAATCTCCCTGTCCGCAGACCCCCCACAACCACCAGACAGGGTTGTGGGGAAGAGGCCCTTGTCCCCATCAGCCCCCCTCCATGTTAAGGGCATGTGGCCTGGTATGGTTCAGGAAGGGGTGTTGCTCGCTCCGCCTCCCACTTTCCTGACCCACTGTGCTGCATGCTCGGATAAGGTTCTGGTATGTCTTTTGCAGTGGGGGGATCCCCGCCATTTTATAAAAAAAATTTGGCCCGAGGGTTCCCCTCAAAATGCATACCAGATCCGAAGGGCCAGGTATGAATCGGGGTGGACCCCTCGCCATTTATTTTCTTAATTTTTCATTGCAAATTAATTTCTTTACATTTAGCTGTCAGCAGGGAAGCCCGCTGACAGCTGATGACTCATTGGTTGTTAAGGACACAGCGTCTGCCCACTCCTTAACAGCCATGTTGTTTACTGGTTAGTAAGGATGCCAGCAGCCATCGGCTCCTTAATGACCAGCTATTTACAGTGTTTCTAAAGCCTCGTACTGTACACACGATGAGATTGTTGTGCCACTGCACGTCCAACTTTTCCCAAAATCGGCTGTCCGTGATTTTGTCTAGCATACTGACAGTAGTCAAATTATAGTTTGATAAAGCCGAACGTAGTGACGTGTTACGAGGGTATAATGAGGAAGTTCAGGTGAATGTGAATTGTGAATTATGGATGCAGGTTTACACGACCGAACACTTCCTGGATTCTGAACATGCGTGTTTGTGCTTACGACTTTTGTTTGTCCAACTTCTGTACACTCGAGCTGAAAATCAGACGACGCTTTGTCGGCAGACAAAAGTTTTCTAGTTTGCTCATACAACTTCTGCTGGACGATAATTGAAAATTGACTGTCGAATGGAGCGTACTAACGGTCGGATTATTGTACAACAGTTTTCAGCTGATAATTGTACCGTGTGTGTACGGGCCATTAAAGCGGAGGTCCGCCAGGGAAAAAAAAAAAAGAAAAGTCAGCAGCTACACATACAGTAGCTGCTGACTTTTAATAATAGGACACTTACTTGTCCTGGAGTCCAGCGATGTCTGCAACCGCCACCAATCTTCGGATCGGGGGACGGGTGCAGCCGCCTCCATTGCGGGTAAGGGAACCCGGACGGGAACCAGGTGTCCTCTTCCCCCTCCCCCCCGAAAGGTGCCAAATGTGACACCTGAGGGGGGAGGAATCCAACTAGGGGAAGTTCCACTTTTGGGTTGGATCACGTACATGTACGTGAGTCTATAACCAAACTGTTACTGTTATTTCGCTCGTAACAAACTGTTGCAATGAGAGCAAGTAACCAAACTGACCTTTAAAATATAGTACCTATAGTATGTGTTTCTTTTTGTCTACTTTAGGCTTTATAACTTTGGCAAATGAAAGCCTACCCCTTCCCAGCTACAATTTATGGACATGTGTGGCATGCCGTTGTAGATCTCATGCACCCTTACCTGTTTCTATACTCTCACCAGATCCTTGACAACCATCTTCATCATCGCAGTCACCACTTTGATCCTCCTCACCCTCTGACCCCCTTTCTCCTCCGCTACCCTCGGTGATGCGCCATCGTTCTGCCTTGATTCTTCTTTCACTGCCCATCTGAAAACATATAAGAAGACATAACTATAAATATGGTATCAACTGTACAGTGTTTTCAAAAATGATACCCAATTTATCAAACTCAACCTCCAAACAAATAATATGGTAGCAAGGTTATGCAAAATGATATTACAAACAAACCATCAGCCATGAGCTTATACTAATTCTTATTAATGGCCAGTTCATGCTGTAGAAGTAACTCAAGAGCCTCCAACCTTACCCCATCACTACTACAAACCTAGAAAATAGGCACCCCTTCTCCTATGATGTGTCCCTACTTGCACCTAACATGTTCCTCCTACTGGAAGTGTGGCCCTTTTTTCAGAATGGCAAGTGGGAAGACTGGTGCATTTCTCACGCTCGCTGGTTTCTTCAAGCTTGGTCTTTGTCAGTGCCAAGCCAACTGTCTACTAGATAAACACTTACACATGCACCATGATATGTACAAAGTCACCATCTTAAACTTTTATAGGTCTGGTTCAAAAATGTATGTGGTGAAGCTTTTACAGGTTTGTAATGTGCATATTAAAAACTGAAAGATCAGTTGCAAGTAGGGGACTGCTTTGTGTGAGACAACGTGTACCTGCAAACAAAAACATCTAAGCTAGTGCACAGGCATCAAAATTAATGTCATGGCAGAAGGTAGATTTGACCATGCTCAGTAAAGCCATAGTGATGCCGCTCTAGGTGAGTGACCGACTCTCACAAGTTGTTAACTTTAACCCAGGGTGCTGCACAGCTCATCTGTGAGATTCAATAACATGCACAAGTCCAAAATATTTGTGCACACCTTGTTATCTTTATGACATCACAGATATTACAGGAACTTTAAAAGGTGACGCACTTTGTGCTAAATTCAGTGCTAACTCAAACCTCATATACACAAACATCGCATGAAATATACACTATATTGTCAAAACTATTGGGACGCCTGCCTTTATACGCATTATACTCCTCACCTGGTTGCCACCACACACATTTGACACCATCTGAACCAAATAAGTTTATCTTGGTCTCATCAGATCACAGGACATGGTTCCAGTAATCCATGTCCTTAGTCCTCTTGTCTTCAGCAAACTGTTTGCAGGCTTTCTTGTGCATCATCTTTAGAAGAGGCTTCCTTCTGGGGCGACAACCATGCAGACCAATTTGATGCAGTGTGCAATGTATGGTCTGAGCACTGACAGACTGACCCCCCACCCCTTCAACCTCTGCAGCAATGCCGGCAGCACTCATACCTCTATTTCCCAAAGACAACCTCAGGATATGACGCGGAACATGTGCACTCAACTTCTTTGGTCGACCATGGCGAGGTCTGTTCTGAGTGGAACCTTTCCTGTTAAACCGCTGTATGGTCTAGGCCACCGTGCTGCAGTTCAGTTTCAGGGTCTTGGCGATCTTCTTATATTCTAGGCCATCTTTATGTAGAGCAACAATTCTTTTTTTCAGATCCTCAGCAAGTTCTTTGCCATGAGGTGTCATGTTGAACTCCAGTGACCAGTATGAGGGAGTGAGAGCAACAACACTAAATTTAACACACCTGCACCCCATTCACACCTGAGACCTTGTAAAACGAATGAGTCACATGATACTGGGGAGGGAAAATGGCTATTTGGGCCCAGTTTGGACATTTTCACTTAGGGGTGTACTCACTTTTGTTGCCAGCGGTTTAGACATGAATGGCTGTGTATTGAGTTATTTTGAGGGGGCAGCAAATTTACAGTTATACAAGCTGTACACTCACTACTTTACATTGTAGCAAAGTGTCATTTCTTCAGTGTTGTCACATGAAAAGATATAATAAAATATTTACAAAAATGTGAGGGTGTAATCGCTTGTGTGAGATACTGTATGTGCTCTTTATCTTGGCTATTTGCTGATAGACTTACAAAAAGTTTGTATTGTTGTCCATTGGCCTGCTGAGGGGATCTTATCTCACATGCTGTCCCTCTGAAAGCCTGTGACAGCAGGACAAAAAATAAGGATAGTGGTTGTCAATGGAAAAGAACGTCACAGACAGTAATAACCTGACAGAGGTTCTAACCTTTCCCAGCTTCACTGGAAAACTAGTTTTGGTGCAGTGTCCCCACTGTAAAGACTTCCCATCACTTCCTGTCCTGACAGGAAATAACAGAAAATCTCCCCAGTGAACACACAGATTGCCCCAACAATCTCATAGGTGTATACTTTCCCATCTCCGTCCAAAGGATAAAATATACAGTAAGTAAAGGCACATAGCAGACAGCACAAGATAATGAAAACAAGTACATTTTCGTTCTATATGAGAGCAGTGCACATTGTCTGCCTGCCTTGCAATCACTAAAGAAACAGTTTTATCCCAGAAAGTGTTGTGGTGTAAAATGAAGACATTTAAAGCATCTTTCTACACATTAGCTTCCTCGTTGTTTCCTCATACACCTGTATTACAAACACTTGTACATGCCGTTATCAGGAATAAAAAATGATGGGTTTACCTTGGAAAGTATTACAGTGTGAAAAAGATATATTACTAAACTTCAGCTTCTGCCTTTTTATTCTCAGTAAGTTCACAAAAACAAGACAGATTTCATAAGCCCAAAAGCGCTGGAGGACATGTGCTGAATGCTCACACATACTCTATAAGCTTTTCATCTGTTTTATACATTTTTAATGTTGGAAAACTGGTTGGAAAAAATGAAAAAGATAAAATTGGCTCCTACATCATTGATCTCTGTTAGGTGTGGGAAGCAGGTGCACTGTAGATTGTTTCCAGGGGCTGTTCTTGGAGACCGGGCCTGCCCTAGGCATAAGGGTTCCTTCACACAAGACTCATTATTATGCACATAGAGCAGGGGTGTCAAACTGGCGGCCCTCCAGCTGTTGCGGAACTACAAGTCCCATCATGCCTCTGGGAGTCATGCTTATAATTGTCAGCCTTGCAATGCCTCATGAGAATTGTAGTTTCGCAACAGCTGGAGGACCGCCAGTTTGACACATGTGACATAGAGGATAAAATACATTTGGGGAACTTAATAAATCCATAACCACAAGTTTCTGTCACTATGGCCCTTTAAAGTGGTCTGCGCCTAATTAAAAAAATCAATTTTGGTAGCTTTATCAACACGCGCAGCAAATTCCAGTAATTCTTAAAGTGGAACTTAAATTCTGAGGTTACATATTGTGAGAAGGCAGAATTTTTATTGCAGAAAAAATATGAAAGGTGTTCTAATCCCTCTCCACTATATCCAAAACATACAAAAATTCCATCCTAATTATACTTTACAGTATAACTAAAGGCAAAACTTTTTTTTTTTTAGCTTTGGGCAGAGCTGAGTTTGGCTAGAACACCTATTAGGTTTTTATTGCTGTCTTTGTCCCCGTTAGGGAGATCCAGTGAAAGTAATAGAAAATCCGAAATATTGGGTTGTCCCTAGAGAGGGGAAATCTTCCAATGGAGACTCTAGTTCTGGTGATCTGGAGAGCCCCCAAGGTATATCCTTAATTTGCAGGGATTTTATAAAATATTATAGCTAGAAAAAAACATGATTTTTTTACATTTTCAGTATTTTTTCATTTATATATTAAAAATAAAAAATAGAAAGCAGTGGTGAATAAATACCACCCAAAGAAAGAATTATCTGTCTCAAAAATGATATAAATGTAATTTGGGTCTAATGGCCAATAAAGGTGGATACTTTAATATGAAATCATGATCACATGGTGTGTAGGGAAATGCATCCGTGCAAATCCTACCGCCCGTGAGGAATTTACTTCCAATCAAATAAAGAAAAATTATAAGCAAACAGAGCTCCTGCTGCATATGTATCAAAATTATGCTACAGATCTTGTATCTCCAATACTACAAGGATATAGTAAACTGTATACAACCACACAGATAATGGCTGACACAGGCTCCCATCCCATGGATAGAAGATGACAGTTTTTCTTTATTTGATTGGCAGTAAATTCCTTAGGGGCCGGTAGGATTTGTCCGGATGCAATCCCCTACACACCATATGATCATGATTTGATATTAAAGTATCCACCTTTATGTATAATTGAGATCCATGGTCCTGATGAGGTGGAGGATCCCGCGAAATGCATTGACACTCAGATGGTGATCTCATTGGACCCTTATACCTATTTCTGTGCCAATCTTGATTTGAGGATATGTATTGTTATTGGTTATGGATTATATATTATAATACTATGAAATCATTGAGATTTTAATGTTTTTTTCAATCTGCACATTTTAAAGTCGTTATAATAAAGCTATAACATTTTTAGTTATTTTATGTTTCTATGCCCTATCTTAGGAGGTATACTTAAAGTCCCAGTGTATTTTCCTTGTTGTGTTTAATTACTATGAGGATGATACCTTCCACAGATGTAATATCTTTATAAACGCTCCTCCCCTCTATTCAATACAATGTAGTATAGTTGAGAGGGAACAGGCTCCAAAGGGCAGATGTATCTGGCTGTCATCTGTCTGTCAGCATTTACTGGAGGTCACTGTCTTAGGAAGTACAGCTGATACAGTATTTTTGTCCTCCAGTTTTGCTCTTTGGGTATCATGCATCCCTAGGTATTCACAGGACATATAGAACCCCCTAGTGGCAGTTGATAAGCCAGTTCCTGAACCAAGATACACAAGAGGTTGGGCTACCTGCTTCTCCTTAACAGCTGGGGAACTCATCACCATCTTGTTGACCATAGGGCCTACCAGATTGTGCACAGTTATATGGCCCACAATGAATGCAACATCACAGTTCATGGGTGGTCCTTCAATCAGCACTACAGCAGAATTCTCACATGTTAGGTATTACACTTATCCCAGCTTGTCCATTAACATAGTATCCAGTCAAGGAATTTGCTTTTGTTAATGTTTTTCTTAATGCAACTGATATTACAAGGTCCAAATAATGGCATAATTGTCATCTCCATAAGAACATGTTGTGTTCCCTGAGGTATGTGGTCGCCAGTGGTCTGAGTCTTTGCGAGAAGCTACTCTCACAGTCCTTTCCTCCAGCATGACTGAACCTGGCCCAAACTGGGGGACACTGAAAGGAAGAACAAGGCTATCATACCACCATCTGATAGAGATATGGTCCTGCTCTTCCCATGCACCCCCACCTATAACAGCTCTACACCACATTATACAGTATACCCTCAAGTGAAAAGTAATTCTAGTCCAGACAGGCTTGCAACCGGGCAGAGACCACTCTAAAAGGGACACTTATGATGGCCATAGATGGATAGAAATTTGGCTGATTCAGAAGGGACCAGCTGAATTTTGATCCATCTATGACTGCACCCACCTGACAGAAGTCGATTTACTAATCAACTTATATTAAATCACCTTGTTGGGAAATGGTTTCTCGATTAGTGCCTGCAGCCACTGATTAGTGTATTCTGACAGTGGAGAGTCAGAATACAATGTCCCAGCAGTGAAGTCTCCTCCACCCACCTTGCTTGTGTGGATGGGAGAATCCGTTCATTTTTATTCCTATCCGTCCATGGACTACTGTCTTTAAAGCGGTAGTAAACTCTCATAATGATCTACCATTTAAGCAATAAATAAATCAAACTAGTTGTTTTCAATTAAAAAGCCACAAACAGTATGCTCCAAATATACCTCACTGTCATAAATAAAGGCTTTGTGAATGCTCCCTGCTTGTTCTCAGCCATCACCATTGCTACTCTGGTCTTCCGCGCCTGTCCAGTGGTTTATTTCCGCCCTCATTATGATTCTCCTAGCCATAATCCGCCATATCCAAGCCTCGTTTTAGTTTCCGGTTACTACGGAAACCTTGTGGAGCGAATGGGAGATGACCCTGCTGCTGCCTTACTTTGGCTCTGCCCTCCGTGTCCACAACCCCTGTGGGGTCCAGGATCAGAAGGCATATAGCGGGATCTCGGGGCTGACGCCAAGAGAAGGAGATGACGCAGCTCTGGCATAGATTCAGCATTTTTCTGGCAGCATAAGCTTGCCTAAAAATTAGGACTAACGGGGCATGCGCTGGTGACATCATGTAAAAGAAAACTAAAGATTACATGGAAAGCAAGCAGGTAAGAAAAGATTAAAAAAATTAAATCAATACTATAGCCTGTAATATGTAAGTTAAAGAAAAATGCTCAGAACGGGTATACAACCGCTTTAAGTGGCTCCCTAGAGAGTCATTATCACATTAATAAAGCTCAAGTCTGATTGGCTGCTTGAGGCAACATTAAAGCAGAACTAAAGGGAGGGTACTCACCTACCCAACTCTTCATTTCTGGGACCAGCCTCTTTTCCTGTGTGTTGGGTTTTGACCACCTTCATTGGCCGGTGAGAGCTAATTGCTGTGAGCAGGTAGGTAGGTAGGTTTTATTACAGAGGGGACATTGCATGTTTCTTCTGCAATAAAATGCCTACCTGCTCACAGTGTATCATAGCGGAACTTTGGCTCCACTTTAAGGGCTTAGTACAAGGCTTCTAAATAAATCAACTGACTTGCTTTGTCTTACAATCTTCTTATGCTATACAGTACTTAACGTTCCATGGTTAGCTGATTGAAAAGCACAGTTAAATGCTGATTATGTGTTGTGCTCAGATTGAGTTCAGATCTCTTAAATTGAGATGAGATTGACATTTTAAAACACTTTATAGATGTCATCTGAACTGGACTGTGACCAAAACATAACAGTTCTCTTGTGGTGATTTGGGATTTGGCAATAGTAACGCTTAGTCTGCAATCTGTATATTTGTTGATGGGAGAAGAGACATTTCCTGAATTTTGCCTATAGCAGGAGTACCCATGGGATTATTTTTTAGATTAGCTTTGTAATGAATATTTAAGAAATGTCACTGATGCCACTGACCTCCACTTTATTGTTGTGCTTATTGTCAGGAAATTGTAATTTGATGTATGCCTGATGCTGAGATATGTCAATGTTCTCTATATGCACTATTGTTAGGAAATCATCTTGATTAAAAAGATTAAGATAAACATACGGTGTGCGTGTTGTTGTCCCCTGTAGAAGCATGGGCTTCAGCCATGCCAGCCTTGGGGTATGATTAACCTGCAATTAAATGTTCATCATATGCCTATCACATAGCTGTGAGAAATAGATTTCCCATCATATAACCAGTGATGTGGACAAGGCCATTGCTGATAGAGATTAGTCAGAGGTTAGATCACACAGCACAAGGGAGAGAGCTGTGTAGGAAAGTAACAGTGCATTATTATGTTCAGACAATACCCAATAGAGCATTTGGTTCCCATTTGAACACAGCCCACGCCAGGGAAGTTAAAAGGGTTCAAAAACAGCACCCATTACAACAATTATCCTACATATTAATGCAAAATACCCCATGTGATACAACACAGTTGCCTGCAAATAGAATAGTGAAGAAACACACATTGTTACTCATCCACCCATACTGTATAATTCTTAACAATCCATACCATTGCTGAGCCCCATGCTTCCTTATTTTACTTCTAGTATTTCCCATCCAGTGGTGTCCAGCTTAAGCTTTCTCCCTTCTGTAAGCCAAAAATTGCCTCTTTATTTCAGTTTCATAGATACGCTAGATTTAACTTGGTTGTTAGGTGGTACCAGGAAATAGACCCAAGACCATTTGGTGGTAAATTAACTTCATGTATTGGTACAGTTTAGGTTAAATAATGGTATGAGCATAAATTAGCACACAGGGGATGGATTTAGATACAGTCTGATAAACAATATGATTTCTAGGCCAAAGTAACTTAGATTTGAGTTCTGTACCACTAGACTGGAATCAACTCATAAACCAACAAAGTCAGCAATAAACAGTGCATATAAGCTTCAAATGCAATGTAAATAATAACATTATAACTAGTCTAGAGTGCACTAGACTTTAGCACAGGCTTACTACAGAACTATATCTACTACTACAGGAAATACTAGGAGTCCTTGTAGGGCAGCTTACCCGAATAGACAGTACTACATTCTACCTACTGCCGGCTAATGTTGGGGCCCATCTTGCTGTTGGTGCACATAAATGTAGCCCCCATGGGAATCTGCATGTAGTATTAAAAGCTATTGGGTAAGTGCCTAATCCTTTTAAGCTTTGTTTCTGATAGCAGCAACAGCAGGTTGTGACCAGAGATGGGCCAAACACCCCCTGTTTGATTTGCAGCAGAACTCCCAAACAGGGCGAACGGAAAACCTATGTCTATGTCTAAGTCTATGTGAGCCGAACAGGAAAAATCAAAAGTGCCCATTTTGAAGGCTTATATGCAAGTAATTGGCCATAAAGGGCATATAGGGGTCTGGGTACTGCCCTGGGGACATGTATCAATGCAAACATTTTTTTTTTAAAATAGTTTTTAAAGGAGCAGTGGTTTTAATGATGTTTAAAGTATAACAATAAAAATTAAAAATTACTTTAAATATAGTGCCTGGGGGTTCCCCTTAGGCTGCCTGTAAAATGGTGCATCTGTAGCATGTATAGAACATGCTGCAGCAAAAATGAGATTTCTAAAGAAAAAAAACTAGTCAAATCACATTTATATTGACTCACGGTTGCAATTTCCGGCACCTGGCTATTTAAAAAAAATAAAGAAGAGAACAGCGCGGGGTGGGTTTAGATACAGTCTGATAAACAATATGATTTCTAGGCCAAAGTAACTTAGATTTGAGGACTGTACCACTAGACTGGAATCAACTCATAAACCAACAAAGTCAGCAATAAACAGTGAATATAAGCTTCAAATGCAATGTGAATAATAACATTATAACTAGTCTAGAGTGCATTAGTCTTTAGCACAGGCTTACTGCAGAACGATATCTACTACTTCAGGAAATACTAGGAGTCCTTGTAGGGCAGCTGAGCTTACCCGAATAGACAGTACTACATTCTACCTACTGCCGGCTAATGTTGGGGCCCATCTTGCTGTTGGAGCACATAAATGTAGCCCCAATGGGAATCTGCATGCAGTATTAAAAGCTATTGGGTGAGTGCCTAATCCTTTTAAGCTTAGTTTCTGATAGCAGCAGCAGCAGGTTGTGACCAGAGATGGGCCAAACACCCCACTGTTTGGTTTGCAGCAGAGCTCTCAGACAGGGCAAAAGTTCTGACCCAAACCGCAAACTCCATTGAAGTCTATGTGAGCCAAACAGGAAAAATCAAAAGTGCCCATGTTGAAGGCTTATATGCACGTAATTGGCCATAAAAGGCATATGGGGGTCTGGGTACTGCTTTGGGGGACATGTATCAATGAAAATTTTTTTTTTTTTAAACAATAGTTTTTAAAGGAGCAGTGATTTTAATGATGTTTAAAGTGTAACAATAAAAATGAAAAATTACTTTAAATATAGTGCCTGGGGGCGATTAGAACTTTACTTGTGATACTTTTCTTCCATGCCAAGAAACTGATTGTTTTGTTGTGGAAGAAACCCTCTCCCCCTTCAGTTGACTCATAGAAGGCCCTGGTAAATAGAACCCTCCCGTTTTATAAGGCTGCGTACTTGAATAGAGGAGCAATTAGAAAATTTGACAAGGTGTGAGGTGGATGGATGGCCTCTTCCCTTACCGCAACAGACTGAATTCAGACAGTAGGGACCCTGCGTCCCTTACTGAGGTTACTAGGAGTTGAGGGATCCGGTGGGAGGCACATGTGTCTGAACTGATCTGTCTCAAAATCAGCGAAACTTGAACCAAGGAATGGTTGGTAGAGGATAAGCTTCGGGTACTGTAATGATCCTTAAGGGTGACCTGTTCTAATCCTGATAAAACTTGAGCAAAGGGTGCAGTCATCGGGAGTCAGTTAGTGTGGGTTGTGCTGCTTTGGGGTGTTTTCATTTTTTCTAATTTTTCCCCCTATTCTTCCCCTTTTTTTTGTCTCCCCTCTGTTCCTCATTTTTGGGTATTACTAGTTCACCTGTGGGCCGTTGTCCTGGAATGTGGGGGAACGGTCTACCAGGCTGTGGTTTGTGTGTTTTTGTGTAATATAAAAATATATATATATATATAGTGCCTGGGGGGACCCCTTAGGCTGCCTGTAAAATGGTGCATCTGTAGCATATATAGAACATGCTGCAGCAAAAATTACATTTCTAAAGAAAAAAAAAACGAGTCAAATCACATTTATATTGACTCACGGTTGCAATTGCCGACACCTGGCTATTTAAAAAAAATAAAGAAGAAAACAGCGTGGGGTACCCTGCAAAATCCATACCAGACCCTTATCCAAGCATGCACCTGGCAGGTCAGGAAAGGGGGGCGAGTGAGCACCCCCCCCCCCCTGAACCATACCAGGCCATCTGGCCTCAACATGGGGAGGTGCCTCTTCCCCACAACCCTGGGCTGTGGTTGTGGGGGTCTGCGGGCAGAGGGCTTATCGGGATCTGGAAGCCCCCTTTAAGAAGGGGGCCCCCAGGACCTGAACCCACCCCCATGTGAATGAGTATCAGGTACCCCTACCCACTCACCAAAAAAGTATCAAAAAGTAATAAAAACACAGAGACAGTTTTTGACAATTCCTTTATTAAAAAATAGAATAAAAAACAATGTGCCTGATATAAATCCATTGTCAATCACGATGCCTGCCGCACCCGAAAAAGAAAAAAAAATGCTCTGCGCTCATTGACGGCTGACTGCCGAATGTCTCCTCCACCATTTGACAGTTATTATATAGGTAAGGGTGGGCCACCAGGTGAAGATGTCACCTGGTGGCACCACCCCCTTGTGACGTCACTGATCCAGCATGCACCAGTCCGTTACTTCAGAAGGGGAGGGGTGCGAGCAGGTGATGTTGCCAGGTGGCCCTGCCCTTACCTATATATGGAATGTCAAATGGCAAGCCAGCCATTCAGCGGTTGCCTTCATGATGGGCAGAGCAATTTTTATTTTGTTCTTTCTTGGGTCCGGTGGTGAGGCTGCGTTGTGATTGACGATGGATCTACATCGGTGGGCATTTTTTTTTTTTATTTTGTAGTTATGTAATTGTCAAAAACTGTCTCTGTGTTTTTATTACTTTTTGACACTTTTTTGGTGAATGGGTAGGGGTACTTACCCCATACTCATTCACATGAGGGGGTCGGGATTCCAATAAGCTCACCACCCACAGACCCCCACAATCAAAGTCCAGGGTTGTGGGGAAGTGACCCTTGTCCCCACCAGGAGAACCCCCCTGCCCCAAAGCACCCACCCTCCCATGTTGAGGGCATGTAGCTTGGTATGGTTCAGGAGGGGGGGTGCTTGCTCATCCCCCCCTTTCCTGACCTGCCAGGCTGCATGCTCGGATAAGGGTCTGGTATAAATTTTGGGGGGCCCCACGTCATTTGTTTAGCATTTTTTTTACTGGAAAATGTTTTTTTTTCAACTGTCAGTGGGGACGCCGGTTGTTAAAGTCGCGACAGCCAGCTTCCCAGCCCAGCTTCTTAAGAACCAGCTTTTACTGTGCCCTGATTGGGCAAAGCTTTGCCCAATCAGGGTGCAGAATGCACTGTGCAGTTTGCATGCAATGAAGGGCGTTCGGCGGAGCGAACAACCTGAAAATTCGGGTGTTCCCCAAACAGGGTGAACAGCCAACATTTCAAATGAACTCATGCTCGGGCCGAACCATTCGCCAGAATACTATTTGTGACAACAGCCATGGAAGTCCCACCATGTGGGTATCTTCTGTTTTGGTTATGGTCATCAGTTCACTCTGTGGTAGTGGTCTAGCATCAGTGTGGTGGTAGACTTCCCACAGTAGTGACTCACTCCCAGTCTCAGCTCTCTTCGATCCACAGTCTCTCTCTTGTCTCCTTGCTGTGGGAGACTGAGGTCTCCGCTCCAACTACTGGCAGGATCAAACAGGGGATCAAATGTGCTCACTCCGAATTCCCACAGCAAAAGTGCCATTCAAATTGCAGCTAGGGAAGATACTTCTCCTTTCAGCTCCTGTGTTGCTGCCTCAGCTGGGAACTTTAGTTCAATCGTTAATAGTAGTTCCCAGTAGCTCCCTTCCTGGTATTCAACTCCCACATTGCTGCTGGCCTCAAAGTCAATGGGGTGCCTTTTGACTCGCTGATAGGAAGTGGTAATGTGCTTAAAGTCAGCTTGTCTGTTTAGTCACAGTTCAAGTGAAGCTGTAGGCAGCATTATGACTTGTAAAGAAATAAAATGCAGCTTGTATCAACC
>BLSH010419362.1:511633-524004 GCA_018402905.1 Glandirana rugosa
ATGTTATAGAGTGTCTTCACTCATGTGGGGAGTGTAAAAACATTTATAAAATAAGATAGAAAAGTACACTGTTGTGACTTCTTTACTGGGAAACGATGTTACATTTCATCACTCACATGTCGAACATATTGTCACGTTCACATGAAAAGATAGAATAAAATATTTACAAAAATGTGAGGGGTGTACTCACTTCTGTGAGATATTGTATATAGCAGAATACATATTGGCCTAAATAAAATTAGAAAATAGATTTTTAATACATTTTATTGGGTGTGTTTTATAGCAGAAAGTGAAAAATATTGTATAGGTATGATTTAACCACTTGCGGATCAGCCGGCGTCATTTTACTGTGGCAGGTCTGCACGTTACTGCAAATCGCCGCCATTGTAAGTTGGTCGCGGGAACGGGGGTTGCAGGCGTGCCGCGATGTGTGTATATGTTTTTTTTTTTTTTTTTTGGTTGAACTGGATGGACTTGTGTCTTTTTTCAACCTGACTAACTATGTAACTATGTAACTATGTAATCACTCCAAACAGAGCCAGGATGGGGATCTGTTAATGTAAACAAACGGATCTCCGTTCTGACAGGAAAGTGGAGAGAGATCTGCTGCTCCCAGAGATCGGGAGAGGCTCTCTCTCTCCACCCCCAGTCACTACACACCCCCCACAGTTAGAAACACCTACCTAGGGAACACTTAACCCCTTCCCTGCTAATGACATTCATACAGTAATAAGTGGTTATTTTTAGATCTGATCGCTGTATAGATGTCATTGGTCCCAAAAAAGTGTCAAAAGTGTCCAATCTGTCTGCCGCAATGTCGCAGTCCTGCTAAAAATCACAGATCGCCGCCATTACTAGTAAAAAAAAAAAAAATGCCATAAATCTATTCCCCATATTGTAGACAGTATAACTTTTGCGCAAACCAGTCAAGGTAAGCTTATTGGGATTTATTTTCCAAAAATATGCAGAAGAATATATGTCGGCCTAAACTGAGGAAGAGATATTTTTTTTTTAAATTTTTTTTGGATACGTATTATAGCAAAAAGTAAAAAATATATTTATTTTTTTTCAAAATTGTTGTTTTTCTTTTGTTTATAGCGCAAAAAAATAAAAACCGCAGAGGTGATCAAATACCACCAAAAGAAAGCTCTATTTGTGGGGGGAAAAAAGGACTTCAATTTTGTTTGGGTGCGTTGCTCAATTGTCAGTTAAAGCGACGTAGTGCGGTATCGCAAAAAATGGCTTGGTCATTAAGGGGGAAATTATTTTGGTCCTTAAGTGGTTAAGGTAAGGCATAGAAAGCCTTATCATAGGGAACAGTAAAATCTGATAGAACAGGGTCTTATATGTAGTGTGCAATTCCAGATTTTCAGTTTTGGAGACTGTTGACAAACAACTTAAGCATTAAAAGCAGCTGTAAGGATTACTTCTTTTAGGGCAGCTTTACACCTCAATTTCTGTGTTGTGAATGCGTTTGTGCAGCCATGTTTTTGATGCGTTCCAGTGCGTTTTTCCCCTTCTTTTTTCTTCATCTCAATTTTGGACAATTAAGGACATGTGCAATCTGGTGCATTTTTGATGAGTTGTGCTGCATTCCAAATGCGTTATGTACAGAAAAAATGCAACATGTTCTACTTTTGTTGACTATAGTGGAATGCACTGCAAGGGTGATTACAATGATCAGCTTTTATTTATTTACAGGAAACCTTTATCTCATAAGGAAAGAACTGTTGTTGTAACTGTTTTTTAGTGTATTTAAATCTGCTAGTGCATATAACCCCCCCCCCCCCAAATGGTAATGCTGCCGTCCAAAGGTGTGTTACTGGCCAGATCACCACGTGGAAACAGAAGGTAAAAAAAAACTAAAAAAGAATATACCAGATTAGATTATTTCTTTATCTCACAAACCGATTTAGCCCTGATCCGAACTGCAAATATAGAATCCATGATTCTCTCGGACCACAGCCCCATATCAATAACCCTGACCCTACCAACCGGACCTACTCAATCCCGCACCTGACGCCTAGACAATTCCCTACTACATGACCTGGCCAATGTACAGAAACTTAGTGAGTGCCTAACTCAATACATAAAAGATATCGTAAGGCAAGACATAGCCCCAGTGAATTGCTGGGCAGCATATAAATGCGTTATTAGGGGCGAACTCATTTCCTTAGCGGCGGCTCAGAAAAACAGTAACAACGCACATATCGAAAAACTCCTCACTCGCATTAACACACTGGAAAAAGCCCACAAACACTCCCTAGCCACTAGCACCTTAACTGAACTAACCAGGGCAAGTGAAGAACTCCGTGAGGAATTGGGGACATCCAAAAATGGACAGGAGGCAGGTGATAGAAGACTTTTTGAAACAAAGCTCCCCGCCCATTGCACCCTCGGAGGCAGCAGAAATAGACAGCCCAATCACTGCTACTGAAGTTAGAACGGCGTTAAAAAAAATTAAAAGTAGGCAAATGCCCGGGACCTGACGGCTTGTCCGTAAGCTACTACAAGTCCTTCGTAGACATCCTGACCCCACATTTTCTTACGGCATTTAATTCATTACCCTCCTCCCCAGACCAATGTTCAAATTTATTGGAAGCACACGTAACGATGATCCCAAAACCAGGTAGAGACACATCCATTGTAGCCAATTACAGACCGATTTCACTCTTGAATGTTGACATTAAACTATACGCCAAAATTCTAGCAAACCGACTACTTCCTTTAATCCCAAAAATAGTGTCGTTAGATCAAGTAGGATTCATGCCAGGCAGGGAGACAAGGGATAACACCCGAAAAGTCTTCAGTATACATCATTGGCTATCAACTTCCAACAAACCCGGATATTTCTTATCACTCGACGCGGAGAAGGCGTTCGACAGAGTGGCCTGGGACTTCATGACAGCTGCCCTGAGGTCATTGGGGCTGGGGTATCGCTTGCTCAACTACATCCTTGCACTCTATTCATCCCCAACTGCAAAAATTCAATTCAATGGCCACCTGTCAGACGCCTTCCCTGTGCCGAATGGCACCCGCCAGGGTTGCCCACTGCCCCCACTGGTTTTTATACTCACCCTAGAACCACTACTCCGGAGACTCAGGGCGAATCCGGACATTAAGGGAGTCGAAATTAAAGGGAAACAGTATAAACTCGCAGCGTACGCAGACAATATCCTACTTTTTCTTACAGAACCCACGACCACAATACCCAACCTGCTCAAAGACCTCTCCCATTTTAATTACCTCTCCAACCTACAAATAAACTACGCCAATTCCAAAGCGATTAATATGTCCCTTCCCCCAACTTTGCTACAGCAGTGCCAAACCAACTTCTCATTTGGTTGGGATCCCCATGCCATCACCTATCTTGGCATCCGGCTCCCGGCCAAACTGAATGAACTGTATGCTCTAAATTACCCCCCATTCCTTAACTCCATTCAAAATGACCTTCTTAGATGGACCAAAGGCCACCTCTCTTGGTTCGGGAGAGCAGCCATCGTTAAAATAACAATCTTACTCCGGCTTCTTTATCTCTTTCAGACACTGCCACTTAAACTTCCCCAGTTATTCTTTACCAGGTGCAAAAGAATGTGCAATAGCTTCCTCTGGTCCTCCAGCCACCCCTGTATAAAGTGGAAGAGACTCACGTCCCCTATACTGAAGGGAGGAATCGGTCTCCCGGACATGCAAAAATATTACTGGGCATCTCAGTTGACTAGAATTGTTGATTGGCATGTCCACATGAAAACAAAAGACTGGATTGGACTGGAGGGGACCTTTACACATCTACCGATTCAACATCTACCATGGTTCCACGCGAACAAAACCCCTAGAAACAGCAAAAATCACCCTTTAATTGGACCTACTCTGAGAACCTTTCAGACCCTGAGCAGAAAATTAAACTTAGCTTTGTACCCGGGACCACTGACCCCAGTAGATCGAAACCCGGATCTCCCCCTCGGCTTGACAGATCCTGCACCACAAGCAGGGGAGCCCATCAGGGCGGAGTCCTTTTTCAAACAAGACAAAATTATTGAATACCACAAAGTGGTGTCCTACCTTCCAGATCTTAATCTGAGCCCCTTTAAATATTTACAAATCAAACATTTTCCTCCACCAAACCTACTGTGAACTGGCACAGATCATGTACCCCTTTTGAGGAGACCTGCGCAAGCTCACAACCCCAGAGACACCTCATCTCCCTGATCTATGGCATGCTATTTGCAAACACCAAAACCCAAAGAACACCCCACAAGCCAAAAATGGGAAAAAAATGTCTAAACACAGACATCTCAAGAGAGGGTTCGGGAAAGCATTTTTTCTCATATATACAGGGGGTCAATAAACGTATCCATCCAGGAGAGTAGTTTTAAACTTTACTCACAATGGTACAAAACCCCTGACAAAGTAAATAAATACCACCCAAACATACCCCCGATCTGCTGGAGGTGTAACAAACCAACTGGGTCGAATCTCCACATTTGGTAGGAGTGCCCCCTTATTAAACCCTTCTGGGAAGAGGTACACAACCATATAATAAGAATCACAACTTGTACCCCAGACTACACCCCCACGCAATACCTACTCCATCATACATCCATAACACAATCTGCATACAAAAAATCTCTCACTCTCCACCTTATAAATGTGGCTAAAATGTGCATTCCCAAACGGTGGCAAGACAAAACCCCCCCGACATTGAGAGAGTGGTTTATCAGGGTTAAACAGGTTGCAGAAATGGAAACACCAACAAAATTCCGAAAACCATGGGCGTTTTGGCTGCACTTTACTAACTCCACTGAATTTGATGCAATTCTCATTTCCTAGACCAGAATAAATCCCATACTACCAGTCTCGTAGAAGACCAAACTAAGCCTCACGAGCTGCACACAGTGTCTGGGGGCTCTACCCTCCTCCCCCCTCATCCCCACACGCAACCTTATCCCCCCCCCCTTCTTTTTTTCTCTATCCCCCGTCATTCTTTTTACTTAATCCCTTAAGTCATAATTCCAGGATACAGCACACAACCAGAAAACAGGTACCATTTCTCTCATAACATTTAAAAACCAGCTCTAATAAATGAACACCTTATAAGTAATGCTAAATACAGACCAATCCTCCACTTTGACAGCTAGCGGAGCCCGACTGACCACCACATTATCCACTAGACCCTCCCACGCTCATCCACAGCAAAGTCCCCTTTTGGGGTGGATGAACGGAGGGAGACAAAATCCGCGAACCGCATAGAGAAAACCTCGCTGACTCCACGTACCAAGATTTTTGTGCCACAAACCTGATAGCTTATATTCAGGAACCAGTTGCAGATGGACTATGTTACTGCAGCCCTTACTAATGGTTATGCTGTATCTCCAACAGTTATGTACATTTCTGTTTTAATGTACTGTGAATGAAAACTTAATAAAAACAATGAAAAAAAAAAAAAAAACTAAAAAAAGGAACATTGATGCAGCCACCACATCTAATGACAGTTTAGTAGCAATATATTACATTTCTTGGCTGTTTGTGTGTTTAAACCAAAGGAACCCTGCCCAGTTCAGGAACCCGGAGTTGGTGCCACAGGCACTGTTCAGCCAAACCGCTCAGTGAGCAGAAGTACCTAGAGCAGAGCTTCAGCACTGGATGCGGTCGGGTGGAGGCAGGGAAGAGCGAGAGTGGGAGGGGGGCCATGTCAGTGCACCATGAGCCCCTGGGCTGTACTTACCCTCTGGGCCAAAAGTTGCCAGTCTGCCCTTGGTTCGGATAAAGTTACTGCTAAGAAAATATATGGTAGATGGGGTAAATCCATTATTTTATGGCATTATTACAGAACAGTAAAGTGATTTTATAGGAATTTTACTCATGCAGTTGTAAATAATGTTATGAAAAAATAGGATGATAATTTAGGTGATAGAATACTTGGAGCATAGCTGCCAGGATACCTAAAGTGGTATTGAACCCAAAACAAAAATGTAATATATTGCAGATTACCATTAGATGTGGTAGCTGGATGAATGAGCACAGGAGGCACAGCAGACAGCAGCATTGTAAGTCTGTACGGGGGTAATTTTAAATGCTTTAGCAGAGGGGGCGGAGCCAGGCCGCGATCCGACATGGCCGCATGAACTGCGCTCTCTGTTAACAAGGGGGAGAAAGCAGCGTCCTAGAGCCGAATCTTGAGAGATGGACCACAGCGCCCAGCATCGCTGAACACAGAGACCGAGCGGAGATGTCACGTTGGCGAAACAACAAGCCGCCCGAGCTCCGCAGGCTGACAGACTTCTTCAAAGGCCAGAAGCAGTGTGGGAGTCAAGATGGCGTCGGGCACGGAGACAGGGGGTCTCACGCGCTTCCTCGCCGCTCTCTGAGCACAGTGAGGCAGAGATTATGGACAGCTCAACACCGCATGAAACCCCTGCAAAGGACAGGAACAAAAGAGCTGCAACTTCTCCATTCGCATCTCCAAGTCACACGGTAAGGAAAAAAACACTACACACTAAGAATAACTTATATGATACAGACATTGATGATGACGATGATGATGATGACGAGGGGGATATTGGGCACTCTCTGGCACACATCCCTGCAACAGACAATGCAGTGTCGGAGCACACACACTAAAGTAGATGCTCATGACACTACAAAAAGGTATCCAAAAAGACCTAGCCAGATCAATCTCCCATATCCAGCTACAAGTGGATGACTTAGGAGGCCGCACTGACAAATTGGAGAGGCAGTTAACAGAGTTTACTACAGCATACAATGAGCTTGTCGATGCACACCGTGAACAAGCAAATGAGCTTAAAACGGGTCCAATCCAAGCTTTCAGACCTTGAAGACTGTTCCCGAAGGAACAATTTGAAAATTAGGGGTGAATCCATTCTCCCTCAAGACCTGACCCAATACTTACTAAGCCTCTTCAGTACACTTGTACCCTCACTGACATTGCAGGAACTGCTCAATGACAGAGCACATAGAATCTTCAAACCCCCACACATAGCAGTGGACAAACCTAGAGATGTCCTGCTTAGAAAAAATTCTAAAAACAGATTGAAACCTCTCTCTCTTCCCGGCACCCTATAGCCACCTCGCCATTTACTCAGACATCTCCGCAGCCATGGCGCAATAGAGGAAGGGGCAAGTGCCCATCACAAAAGCACTACAACAACAAAATATCCCATACAAATGGGGTTTTCCCAAGAAGTTGTCGATCACCCATTTAGGGAAAACCACTGTTATTACTGAGCTGAAGCAGGGCATTAAACAGCTCCACAATTGGGGCTTCCACCCCCTACCAGCTGATGGAGCCCCCAACCACAGTACACTGACCCAGGTACAGGGCGACTGGCGCAATGTCACTAACAAGTGACCTAATGTACAAAGGCTCTCGAGTTCACTCAAAATTATTACTGTACATTGAATGTCTACCCCCTTGTTTGCAGTTCATGTTACTCATTTTGTTTTATTTTCTTCTCAGTGACCACACACTGGAATTTATCCTTACTTGTTTCAGGGAGTTATTCTATTCCTCCCAAATGAGGCGTACTAAGTATGTGACCCTTTTTCTTTGGCTAATATCTTTTCCCCCTCTTTCCTCCCCTTCTCCCTCCCCACTTCACATCTTACACCCTGGCGATGACACCCTATCAGGTATCATATACGTATCTGGAAAACTTAATGTAATTGTACTGTCTAATTGTAATTATACAGACAGTGAGAGGCTAAAGTCTCTCTTGGTGCATAGGTTCGCAGACACAACAACAGACAGGCCCCTCACACAAATAAAATGTCTCTAAAAATACTGTCGCTTAACGCCAAAGGACTGAACAGCCCATATAAGCGCTCTCTCCTTTGGAAAGAAGCCATTTATTCTAAATGTGACATCATTTGCATTCAAGAAACCCACTTTGATAGCAACAATTCCCCCAAATGCAGCCGCCCTAAATTCCCACTAATTTTCCAAGCCAGCACCGACTGTAAAAAAAGAGGTGTCATGATAGCAGTGAAAAACTCAATTCCCTTCCAGCTTAACTCAATAGAAGCTGACCACAATGATCGTTTCCTCATTTTGACCGCTACCTGCAATAACTCACCACTCACCTTAATCAATGTGTATGCCCCAAACAATCCCTCACCAAAATTTTACCAAAACTTTGCCAACAAAATCCAATCACACAAATCAAACCCTGTGATTATCTGTGGGGACCTCAATGAAACTTTAAAATACATTGACTCCAGTAACCCTACCCGCAAAAAAGCTTCAGCTCTCTCATCCTTCATCGCCTCGGAAGATCTCTTTGACATTTGGCACTGCGCACACGGCAACGAGAGAGACTATACCTTTTACTCCCCTGCCCATCAGGTGTACTCCAGAATAGACCTCTTCTTATCAGATAAATATACAGTACAAAAAGTCTTGAATTCCACAATTGGAGTAATAACATGGTCAGACCATGCCCCTATCACAATAGAACTAGCACTAGCCAAGACACGCAATTCTCCCACACCTTAGAGGATCAATTCCTCCCTGTTAGCTGACCCAGAATATAAGCAACAACTAGAAGAAGAAATAGATCTCTTCTTCACAACCAATAACACTCCAGGCATTGACCCAACCCTCTTATGGAATGCCCACAAAGCATTCCTCAGAGGCACTCTGATTAAAACATCTGCCCACGAGAAGACACGTCCCACAACAAGTGTCTTCTCTAACTGAAAAAATTAGAATACTGGAATGCCAAAATAAAACCACTCATAACCCCAAACTAGTTGACGAAATCTCTACCTACCGTAAACAGCTTAGCTCTATCTTAAAAAAAACTATGATTTTTATATTACATGCCTTAAAGCAACCACCTATAGCTCAGACAATAAGCCAGGAGCATATCAAAGTTGTCAACTCTTTGTCACTCCACAAATCCCCAGGTCCAGATGGCTATTCCAATAATTACTATAAGACTTCTCAAAACACTTAACACCCTACCTAACCAACACCCTCAACAACATTGCAGACAAAGGTCTCTGCCCCCTTGAGTTCCTCGAATCGATAATTGTCACAATCCCCAAACCAGGGAAAAGCACGGACTTCTCAACCAATTTTCGACCCATCTCCTTATTAAACTCAGACACCAAAATTTATGCAAAAATGATATCCCTTAGATTAGCAAGTATAACACCACAACTGGTCCACCCAGACCAAGTAGCATTTGTACATGGTAGACAAACATCAGATGGCACTAGACGTATCTTAAATCTCCTGCAATGTCCAGAATACCACAATACCCCATCTATTCTTCTATCCCTAGACGCTGAAAAGGCCTTTGACTGAGTACATTGGCCTTATATGCAAGCAGTCTTCGAAAAATTTGGATTCACTGGAGAGATATTAGCCACAATTACATCGCTATACACCAACCCGCCAGCCAAAGTCTGAACCTCAGGATTTATGTCACTCCCCTTCCTTATTTTTAATGGAACCTGCCAAGGGTGCCCGCTCTCCCCTATAACCTTTTCATTAATTATGGAACCATATAAGGTCAAACCCCACCATAGCAGGCCTTACGGTATATAAGACTCAGCATAAAATTGGTTTATATGTGGATAATATTCTCATCCTCCTGTCAAACCCAGACAAATCACTTACCCCCCTATGTGAGTTACTAGATAGATTCAGCACAATCTCTTTATACAAAATTAGTCACTCTAAATCACATATGTTACCTATTTGCCTAACCCAACACCTCAAACAAATAGTTACGGACAACGCTCCTTTCTCGTGGGCTCCCCAAGGTAAGCTAACTTACTTAGGGGTTCAACTGACAACACCGGCCTCTAAAATTAAACTCATAAACTTCAATGCACTGATAGCTACCCCGACTAAAGTCAGCAACTCCCTAAAATCTGGAGTCACCTCTTTGGCAGGACACATATCCTTAACTAAAATGTTTATTTTGCCATAAATGTTATACCTCTTTCGAACCCTACCGGTTCCATTCTCTCTAATACAACTGAAAAAGATACAAACAATACTGCAAAAATTCATATGGAATTATAAAAAAACACGCCGTAAAAAGATATCTTCTGCAGACCAACTAAAACAGCGGGCATGGGGGCTCCCAACGTAAAGGCTTATTACATAGCTACACTCCTATCACAAGCAAGACCGTGGTAGACAACAACAATAAGTCTTCCATGGACTCAAATTGAATCTGCAGCCGCAAGCTCCACCCTAAAATTTCTATTAGGAGCAAATTGGATAAAAAAAAACCCACAATGCAGTGCTTCTTGGACAGTGTGAACGCCACCATCAAAGTATGGTCCTCCATCTCACAACAGTTCAGGTAGTTCACTTCAGACACTGAAAAATCTCCCACTGAGGTCTTTGGAAAATATCATACCTGACTTATCCTTAGCAGACTGGGACAGCGCTGGAATTCACACTATAGCACATCCCTGCAATGGAAGTAAGACTATTATCCTTTCAAGATCTTACCATAAAATTCTCCTTATCATCCTCCACATTCTTCAAGTACTTACAAGTACGACACATGCTTCAAAAAACTAAAGTACACTATGAAAGTGACACCTCCACAAGGATTCTTTACTCATGGACACTCCTCCACATCTACGTTTGGGTCTCATCCCATTCTACCAGCTCCTCAATACTGGTGACCCCAAAGAAAAACTTATTGCAATGCGGCACTGGGAAAAAGCTTTCCAATTCACAGCAGACATATCCCAATGGAATACAGCTACAAAGTCTTCCCTAACTCACTTCAAATGCTTATCCCATTGGGAAGCCGCTCAGAAGCTCCTCCATAACTGGTACCACGCTCCAGATAAACTAGCACGCATCTACCCCAACCAATCCTCACAATGCTGGCGAGATTGTGGACACATGGGGTCCCCCCACATATTTGGTGGTGCTGTCCTAAGCTAACAATCTACTGGACTGCTATCTTCAAACTAATCTCCTCTTTAACTGGAACCACAGCCACACCACACTGGCTCTATTTGGAATAAGCCTAGATACCAAGCCCTCAAAATTCTGAACTATCATAGCCCATGTTTTCATAGCTGCAAGGCTTAATATCTCAAGAGCCTGGAAATCATCAACACCCCCCGAACTAGCCACAACTATACAAACTGTGAATGAACAAGCGAAAATGGAATACATGTTTGCCAAAGCACACTTCACTACGGAAAAATTCAAATTTAACTGGTCCACTTGGATCTCGCAACCCTTCAGCAATTGGACTCCTTGAACCTTTTGGTAATACTTGACCTATAATATCTGAGACATTAACACTGTATAAAATATAAATAGTTAGACTCATATCCTGCATTCCATAATATCAATATCTCATCAAGGTGTCACCCCCCCCCACCTACCCTTCCCTGTCCTACCTTCTTCTTCACCTCACCCCTTTTCCTCTCCCCTCGTCATCTCCCTTAGCTTGGGTAAAAGTAAATTGTCACTCTAATCTTGAACCAAATATAGAAAATTACTGTATCAGATACAAATACCTAAGAATGTTTACCTAATGCATTTTCTGTACTGTTTTCATAAAAATCAATAAAACTATTGAAACATAAATGCCTTAGCAGATTTAGCTACACTAACAAATTGAAATCAAACTCCAGCTCACACTGCAGTTACATAAGTAATTACAGCAACAGTTTTTTTCTCCTTTTGGGATAAAGGTTTTACGTGAATAAATAACAGCTGATAATTGTAAGCATCCCTGTCAGTGGTAAATGGTTTATCTTAAAACTCTTAACCACTTCCTTACTGGGCACTTAAACCCCCCTCCTGCCCGAACCAATTTTCAGTTTTCAGCGCTGTCGCTCTTTGAATGACAATTGCGCGGTCGTGCGACGTGGTACCCAAACAAAATTTGCGTCCTTTTTTTCCCCCACAAATAGAGCTTTCTTTTGGTGGTATTTGATCCCCTCTGCGTCATTTCTGATCGCCGCTATAAACAAAAAAAGAGCGACAATTTTTTTTTATAAAAAAAAAAAAGTTTTAACAGCGAGAAAAAAACAAATATCGCCGCTAGTCTTTACTGCGTCTCCCCTAGTTTATGGTGGTTTTCTTTCGAGATAAACACCCCCTTTTTTTCCTGCGTTTAAAACAAACCCATGGTGCAGCGTGCTGGCGCGTTAACAGTAAGTTTCTCGCTGTCGCGACTTTTGACTTTTAACCAAGCCCGTCCTCCCCCCAAATTCACGGGTCATTCCTTCACCAATTCTCAAAATTCTATTTGGTAAATGGTGACTGTCCCTACGAATGTTAATAGTCGACAATAAATAAGTGCATTTTGGAAATAGGGTTTTCCTCTTTTTTTGACAACGACATTAATGAATACATT
>BLSH010419362.1:552240-581574 GCA_018402905.1 Glandirana rugosa
TAAACGATTAGAACACTTCGAAGGTGGTGAGAGTCTATTATTTCGATCCTATTTCACAATGATTTAAGTCCTGCTGAATTTAGTAACACTTTATCCTAGCTTTATTATCTGAGAGTGGTGGAAGCTTCACAAGATTAGCAAATACAGAATATACCTGTTGATCCTGTCAGAAACACAGCATCCTTTTCAATCCTCCTGAGACAAACTGGAAACACTGGAAACATAAACAATGTTATATTTCTTGTGTAAACTAATAAACTCACCCCCACCCCATGTTATAGATATAAACAAAAGCAGATGAGTCCTGTCTGAGCGATAACTGTGGCTACCTCTATAGATACAGTGGAGGAACAGGAAGTGTGTTATTTGCAGGGTCAGCAAGTGAAAAAAAAATTAAAAGAAAGCTTGGAAATGAAAACTGATGCAGTCACTTAACCACTGCTGACCACGCTATAGATGAATGACGGTTACAGCGCGGCCAGACAGTACTGGGAGACGTCATAAAACATCCTCCCAAGATTGTGCTTGCTGCAGCGCGCGAGCACCGCACTCTGTGATCGCAGTGTCCTCTGGACACTGCTGATCACAGATTGAGGTAAAGAGCCAATCAGCAGCTCTTTACCACGTGATCAGCTGTGTCCAATCACGGCTGATCACAATGTAAACAGAAGAAGGTTATCGGCATTCCTTTCCTCATGCTGACAGCATGAGAAGAGAGCCAATAACTGACTTCTGTAAATGGGACAGGTACACTCTGATAATCAGGGCACTGATTATCAGTGTCCTGATTATCAGTACAGTTCCAACAGTGCTGCCAATCAGGGCCTACCAGTGCTGCCAATCAGTTCCCATCAGTGCTGCCAATCAGTTCCACCTATCAGTGCCCATCAGTGCCACCTATCAGTGCCTCCTCATCAGTGCCTACCAGTGCTGCCAATCAGTTCCACCTATCCGTGCCCATCAGTGTCACTTATCAGTGCCCATTAGTGCCACTTATCAGTTCAGCCTCACCAGTGCCACCTCATCAGTGCCCATTAGTGCAGCCTATCAGTACCCATCAATGCCCATCAGTGCCGCCTCATCAGTGCAGCCTATAGGTGCCCATCAGTGCAGCCTCATCAGCGCATATCAGTAAAGGAGAAAAATTGCCTGTTTGCAAAATTTTATAACAAACTATGAAAAAGTTTTGTTTTTATTCCAAATTTTCGGTCTTTTTTTTTTGTTTACTTAGCAAATAAATATGACTGAAAGAAAGCTCTATTTGTCTGAAAAAAAGATAACCATTTAGTTTGAGTACAGTGTTGCATGACCGCACAATTAACATTCAAAGTGTGACAGCGCTGAAAGCTGAAAATTGGCCTGAGCAGGAAGGGGATAAAAGTGCCCAGTAGGCAAGTGGTTAATCCAGGGCCGGTACAAGGCAGGGGAGGAAGGGGAGGGATGCCCTGGGTGCTATCATTTGCTGAAGGAGGGGAGGCGCAGATGAAGCGTGCTTCACAACTCACTATACCACCGCTGTACCTGAAAAACTGTACCAGGCTGAGGCTGAAAAACTGTGTGTAAGAGTGTGCAGATTGCGCTCCTGCACCCGGCACAACAAGCCCTTCAGTCCCCTCCCTTCCTTGTCAGCCTGCTGCGCATCACTGTTTACTCCCCCTAAGGAGGAGTAGTCCCAGCCGGCGGCGTGACATCACGGAGGCATGGTGGGAGGACTCGAAGGAGCCCAGAGAGCTGTGTCAGTGATGTGAGTCTGAGTGCGACTTATAGCATGGGTGCCCAACTGCTGGCCCGCGGCGCTCTCTGATGTGGCCCGCCACCTCCAGCTCTGGGATGACGGGTGTGCAAACCCAGATCGCGGGTTTCCGAGCCGCCATCCCCGAGCATCCATCAGAAGAATGGAGCCGGCTATTTTGAAAGAACACCGGCGCCAGAGGAAGCAGAGCCGACGCTTCCTGTATAGCACTGGCTTCTGTCACAGGTGGAGTGATACCAAATGTACTCCACCTGTGACAGGAGCGATATACAGGAAGCATCGGCTCTGCTCTCTACTGCAGCTGCATACATCCTCCAGTCACACTGATGCCCAGGAATGGCGAGTCAGAAACCCGCAATCTGGGACAGCAACACCAGCCAGCAGTACCCCCAGCAGAACCAGCCAGGAGTACCCCCAGCAGTACCCCCAGCAGTACCCCTAGCAGTACCCCCAGCAGTACCAGCCAGCAGTACTATCCAGCAGTACTATCTAGCAGTACTGTCCAGCAGTACACCCAGCAGTACCAGCCAGCAGCACTATCCAGTAGTACACCCAGCAGTACTATCCAGCAGTACTATGCAGCAATACCCCCAGCAGCATCAGCCAGGAGTACCCCCAGCAATACTATCCAGCAGTACCCCTAGCAGTGCCCCCCGCAGTACCCCCAGCAGTACCAGCCAGCAGTACCCCCAGCAGTACTATCCAGCAGTACCCCCAGCAGTACTATCCAGCAGTACCCCCAGCAGTACCAGCCAGCAGTACCCCCAGCAGTACCAGCCAGCAGTACCAACCAGCAGTACCAGCTAGTAGTACCCGCCAGCATTACCAGCCACTAGTCCTGTTGCGGTGGGCTGCAGAGTAATCTGTCTGCTGCAGCGACTGCCCAGGCAGTACCCCTAGCAGTGCCC
Organism: Glandirana rugosa; assembly: GCA_018402905.1. Taxonomy (NCBI): domain Eukaryota; kingdom Metazoa; phylum Chordata; class Amphibia; order Anura; family Ranidae; genus Glandirana; species Glandirana rugosa. Next base: position 554,902 of record BLSH010419362.1, read on the forward strand.
CCAGCAGTACCCCCAGCAGTACCAGCTAGCAGTACTATCTGGCAGTACCCCCAGCAGTACCAGCCAGCAGTACCCCCAGCAGTACTATCCAGCAGTACTATCCAGCAGTACCCCCTGCAGTACTATCCAGCAGTACCCCCAGCAGTACCAGCCAGCAGTACCAACCAGCAGTACCAGCCAGTAGTACCCGCCAGCAATACCAGCCAGTAGTACCAGCCAGCAATACCAGCCAGTAGTACCAGCCAGCAATACCATCCATCAGTACCCACCAGCAATACCAGCCCTGGAGGACAGATATCAGCAGCCATACCCGCCTGCCCAGCCAGGGCATGTGGGACATCCCACTAGTCCTGTTGCGTGTGGGCTGCAGAGTAATCTGTCTGCTCAGCGACCGCCCAGGCAGTACTCCTAGCAGTGCCCCCAGCAGTACCCCCAGCAGTACCAGCTAGCAGTACTATCTGGCAGTACCCCCAGCAGTAACAGCCAGCAGTACCAACCAGCAGTACCAGCCAGTAGTACCCGCCAGCAATACCAGCCAGTAGTACCAGCCAGCAATACCATCCATCAGTACCCACCAGCAGTACCAGCTCTGGAGGACAGATAGTAGCAGCCATCCAGCCAGGGCATGTGGGACATCCCACTAGTCCTGTTGCGTGTGGGCTGCAGAGTAATCTGTCTGCTGAAGCAACCGCCCAGGCAGTAAATCTGTGAGTAAACTCTGTTCCTATGAAATTAAACCTAATTAAATTGGTATTGTTTTAAGTCTTTTCTTATTTTGAATTGACACTGACTCCTACTTTTCACCCTGTTGGGGGGGCGCAGTTTACCATTTTCGCCCTGGGCACCAAATGACCTTGTCCCGCCACTGGGTTAATCTAATGACTGGTAAGCTCCAATTTTTAAAAAAAAGTCTGTTTTTGTGTTTAGATACAATTTAAGATTGTCTGGTGGGAATCATACCTTTTAAAAGGTTTGTTTTTGTGTTTGCTTTTTTTGAACCTCTGTCTGCTTCATCAAGGAAATTAATAAAACAAGCCAATGTGGTAATAGTAAATTCTAATTTGTTATATTAATATATAACTGCACTGATCAGAAATGTGTATGTTATGGATTTCTACCCTCTTGATTGTCACTTAATATTATTATTATAACATGTTAGACATTCACAATAACATGAGCATCACAATCTCTTTTATTGCTATTTACCAGTTAGGGATGTACAGCAATCACGATTATGTTGCATTTGATAAATAAAATATTGCTTTAGTAAACACGCCGGTTCCCATAGACATTTCTGTAACAAACACCCTTTGCCCTCTTATACTTATTGTGGTCCGTTTATATAAACCACTATGACACAAATTCATATGTTAGACATCCCAAAGTGCCAGACTCTGAGTAATTCTTATGAGAACATCATTATGTTTGGTTAACAGTTGCATTTTATTACAAGCTGAAATGTATTTTTCCAAAGCTGTCCCCGGAATAGCTTTTTTCTTTCAATGTTTTAATATTAAGGGGCAAGTTGAGGTTTCTGTACAGTGCAGTATTGGTAAGCCTTTTATTTAACCGCTTCAATACGGGACACTTTCACCCCCTTCCTGCCCAGGTCAATTTTCAGCTTTCAGTGCTGTCACACTTTGAATGACAATTGTGGGCCATGCAACACTGTACTCATATTAAATGTTAAACATTTTTTTTGCATGAATAGAGATTTCTTTCAGTGGTATTTAATCACTGCTAGTTTTTTTAATCTTTTGCAAAATAAATGAAAAAAGACTGAAAATTTAAAAAAAAATGTGTTTCTGTTATAAAATTTAGCAACTAAATAATCTTTCTTCCCTTTTCTGTCTAAAAAAAAATAACCTTTCTTCATAAATTTAGATCAAAATGAATACAGGCGGTCCCCGAATTACTAACAAGATAGGGTCAGTAGGTTTGTTCTTAAAGCGGAGTTCCACCCAAAAGTGGAACTTCCGCTGATCGGATCCCCCCCTCCCCCACATGTCACATTTGGCACCTTTCGGGGGGGGGGGGGGGAGGGGGGAGCGGACACCTGTCTTTGACAGGTGTCCTTTTCCACACATCCGGGAGCTCGGGCCGGCGGCCGCTGCCGCTGGCATCAGCAGCCCAGCTCCCTCCTGGCTCTGCTACTGGCCGCCGGGCCAATAGTAGAGCGCAGCGGTGCCTCGCGCATGCGCAGTAGGGCTCCCGGCGTGAAGCTGTAATGCTACACTGCCGAGTTCCCTTAACCGCAATGGACGCAGCAACACCCGAAGTTCGGCAGGGGGTGCAGACATCGCTGGACTCCAGGATAGGTAGGTTTGTTATTATTAAAAGTCAGCAGCTACAGTATGTATAGCTGCTGACTTTTATTTTTTTTAATTCTAGGTGGACCTGGCGGACCTCCGCTTTAAATTGAATTTGATTGTAAGTCAGAAAAGGTAAATTTTTTTAGTGTAGCTCCAGCCAAAAAAAAAAGTTTTACGTTTTTGGGGTTGGAATGGGGCTAGCTTCACGCCGGGAGCCCTACTGCGCATTTGCGAGGCTCCGCTGTGCTCTACTATTGGCTCCCGCTCAAAGACAGGTGTCCGCTCTCCCCCCCCCCCCCCCCAAAGGTGCCAAATGTGACATGTGAGGGGGGGATCCGATCAGCGGAAGTTCCACTGCCCCACAGATGCTCAATAGTGTTTAGGTCTGGAGACATGCTTGGCCAGTCCATCACCTTAACCCTCAGCTTCTTTAGCAAGACATTGGTCATCTTGGAGGTGTGTTTTGGGTTCGTTATCATTTTGGAATACTGCCCTGCGGCCCAGTCTCTGAAGGGATGGGATCATGCTCTGCTTCAGTATGTCACAGTACATGTTGGCATTCATGGTTCCCTCAATGAACTGTAGCTCCCCAGTGCCGGCTGCACTCATGCAGCCCCAGACCATGGCACTCCCTCCACCATGCTTGACTGTAGGCAAGATACACTTGTCTTTGTACTCCTCACCTGGTTGCCGCCACACACGCTTGACACCATCTGAACCAAATAAGTTTATCTTAGTCTCATCAGACTAAAGGACATGGTTCCAGTAATCCATGTCCTTAGTCTGCTTGTCTTCAGCAAACTGTTTGCGGGCTTTCTTGTGCATCATCTTTAGAAGAGGCTTCATTCTGGGACAACAGCCATGCAGACCAGTTTGATGCAGTGTGCGGTGTATGGTCTGAGCACTGACAGGCTGACCCCCCACCCCTTCAACCTCTGCAACAATGCTGGCAGCACTCATACGTCTATTTCCCAAAGACAACCTCTGGATATGACACTGAGGCCATCTTTATGTAGAGCAACAATACTTTTTTTCAGATCCTCATAGAGTTCTTTGCCATGAGGTGCCATGTTGAACTTCCAATGACCAGTATGAGAGAGTGAGCGTGATAACACCAAATTTAACACACCTGCTCCCCATTTACACCTTAGACCTCGTAACACTAACGAGTCACATGACACTGGGGAGGGAAAAGGGCTAATTGTACTCACTTTTGTTGCCAGCGGTTTAGACATTAATGGCTGTGTGTCTTTTTGAGGGGACAGCAAATTTACACTGTTATACAAGCTGTACACTCACTACTTTACATTGTAGCAAAGTGTAATTTCTTCTGTGTTGTCACATGAAAAGATAGAATAAAATATTTACAAAAATGTGAGGGGTTTACTCACTTTTGTGAGATACTGTATCTGAAAATCGATCAATCCTGATGTACTGATGGCCTATCCCATTTCTTGAGGCCCGAAAACACCAATACATAAGTTTTTTGAAGTTGTAATTTTTTTGTCACAATTTTTTGGAAAATATTTTTTTTCACCGTTTAAATTTTGTTTTTTTTTACATACTGTCACCAGTGCAGTACACCGTCATCATATAACTGGTGTGGTGGTAATCAAGGACACTGACTGGTGACAGTATGTATAAAAAAAAAAGTAATTATTTTTTTCGTTTTTTAAAATATTTGTTTTATTTTTTTATTACATTTTTTTTGTTACATATAGTGACAAGAGGAATGTAGTGTTACCACAGTTTTACCACAGTAACACTGTAATACTCTGGGTAGGTTATCAGGATTTTGTTTACACACTATGAATGCTAATAACTGAATTGTACAATTATAAGCAACAATTTTTTCTGAATGAAAACTACTCATTCAGTATTTACTATTGTGATTAGCTGTGATTGGCCACAGCTCATTACATGGTACATATGGGTTGTGATTGGCCCTGTCTATACCATGTGATGATTGTGACCAATCAGAGCTCATCACAATAGTATATAATAAAAGGCATGTAGCAAAGCCTTTTATTGTGTACAACTGTCATGATCTGCTGTGATTGGCCACAGTGATAACATGGTACCAGCACTGGTGGACACGGCGCATGACGGAGTACACCGAAGCATGGCCCGTGGGGCATGAGTGATCCTGGTAGGACGTCATATGACGTCCTTCCAGGACAACAGAGCTGCCACCCACCTGTCAGTTTACAATAATAAGGGGTTAATTACCCTAATCTATACTGATAACAAAAATAAATTTCTTCTTAACTCTTTTAATGTTTAATTCATCATTCTACATTCCTACACAGTGTCTTTATTCCTTTTCAGTTTGGATATGGACAAAATTGCACAATAATTCAGTTGGGTGTAGGGAAATTCTATATAGCAGGGATGTGCAACTACAGCCCTCAAAGGCCAGGATTCTCATAGAATTTAGCAATTCTCTTACTGACAACAGTATATGAAGTTAGATTTAGTTTACAAAGGAAAATTATTTTATTTGTAGCAAAATTGTAACAATTGTTTGTAGCAAAATCCTGGCCTGTTTGTGGCCCATGGGGTCTCAACATGGATGTCACTACCATAAAACAACAGCTGGAATCGACACAGATACTGAGACAGAGAAACTGACCAATAATGTATGGAAGTCAATCTGCCTAGCTTTTAAACTTTTATCAGTATACAATGCCTTGAAAAAGTATTCATACCCTTGAAATTTTCCACATTGTGTTATATTACAACCAAAACCGTAAATGTATTTTATTGGGATGTTATATGATAGACCAACACAAAGTGGCACATAATTGTGAAGTGAGAGTAAAATGATAAATGTTTTTCAACATTTCTTACAAATAAATATCTGAAAAGTGTGGTGTGCATTTGTATTCAGCCCCTGAGTCAATACTTTGTAGAAGTCTTTTTGCATATGTCTGTACAAGCTTTGCACAGGGTGATTTTTTTGCCCATTCTTCTTCAAAATAGCTCAAGCTCTGTCATATTGGATGGAGAGCATCTGTGAACAGCAATTTTCAAGTCCTGTCATAGATCCTCAATTGGATTTAGGTCTGGACTTTGACTGCGCCATTCTAACACATGAATATGCTTTTATCGAAACCATTCCATTGTAACAATGACAACTCTGACCATATCTAGGCATTGTAGTGCAATTTGTTTGTCATGTTTTGGGGAACGACAAAGGGAATGAAGAGTAATGTCCTCATTGAGGTGTAAAGAAGAAACCACTATGGGAAGGAAGGTTTTGGTCTCAAAATGACTATCATTGTGTAAAACAAGAAAGGGCTCTATATTAGAAAGACATGCTAACTCAGAAACAAGCCTAAGAGATGTAATGGCTACCAGAAAGGGTCCTTTTTATGAAAGGTCTTCCAACGGAATATCTCTAATTGGTTCAAATGGGGTCTCTGATACACAAAGACCACCAGGTGGATATCCCCCAAGGTAACACGGTAGGTTTAATTGTGTGGATTTTATGAACAACTCCCTGAAGATTTTTTTTTGATGAGGGATTGCGAAGCAAGAGGTTTCTGGAATAAAATAGAATAGTTAAAGTTAAAAGCAGAAACCTGTTCCTTGAGGGTACTCAAAGCCAAAATACAAGTGACAGAGTATTATTCCCTGGGACATATCCTCCTTAGTGAAGAAAAAATGCTGGACGGCCGCACACCATGCAACACCTTTACTGTGCTAATCCATAAAAACCAAGACAGTTACATCATATAGGAACTCTGGTGGTACAGGGGTCACCAGCTAATGCGTTTCACACTGTGATATTGGTGCTTAATCATAGCCAATGTGTTAATGCCGATTACAGGTATATATACATGTTCACTACCAATTCGGTCAAGAGACTTTCATGGCAACACACACAAGCAATCAAGTATAATTGAGAACACACATTCAAGAGGTAATCAGAAACACAAAGGAGGCAGACCACCTAAATCCGAATTGATGGGTGGATTGCCCATATGTGCTGATCATGAAAACCCCTCCAATTAAAATCGTACAAAATGCTAGATATCTTAAGCATATATAAACGTTGTGTGCAGAGCCGCACCTGTGTGGATGGGAGCACAGAAAATGTTTTACTGGGAGCAAGAAGCCTTTAGTGGTGTTTGCCTTTCTCATTATACATATCCTCCAGTCCTTGCACCAGGCAAAGCAAGCCTTCCATGTGAAATGATAAATCTTTTGTGAGAAAGAAAATCCTAGCTCGTGCTGTGTCCAAAATTAGGCGCAGGCACTCTAGATGGTGTGCTGGCTGCTGAGCAGACTTTCGAAGGTTGGTTATCTAGGCTTGAAGGAACTGATTCATCCATTGGATATTGGTAGCTAAGGTTGTGGATGTGGAGTTCTTCAGTAGGAGGTCTTCCAGGTAACATGAATGTTCAGGGTTTGTAGAGGAGCTACCATCTGGGCAACCACCTTTGTGAACATTCGAGGTGCAGAGGAGAGCTTGAATGGTAGTGCTACAGATTGGAAGTATTGGCCCCCCACAGTAAAATGCAGAAAGCAATGATGTGAAGAGAAAATGGGAATATGCAGATAGGCATCTATCTACTGATGCCAGAATATCCCTTTGTCTTAGAGAAGGAGAATGACAGATCTTGTTGAGTCCATTCAAATTTGTGGTGCACAAAAAAATCAGTTTAGAGATTTTAAGTTCAGTATTGTACAGATTCTCTGTTTGGTTTAAACTGTGAATACATTTGAATATAAATCTTTATGGACAAAGGTATGCCATACTTTATACATCTGTTAAGGTTTTAATTTATTCAGGTCATGATATATCTAGTAGTATTTGGTCACATTTATCTGTAATGTTGAAGACGTTTTGTACCTTATCCAAGCCACTTCTGTTTCAGTTCTAATGAGTGTTAGGAATTTACCCCAACATTTATATCCAAACAGATTGTACCTAAACGTTGAAATTATCAGGCAGATGTTTTTATTTAAGTGCAGAATAGCAGGTGTGAAAACTGAGGGACCACCATGTTCTAGTTACAGAATTCCAGCCTTGGTTTCATAAAGTTCATAAATGCTAATCCTTTGACCTGTCCCCCTCCAATTGATGCTCTTTAAACGAGACTCATATTGTGCTAAGCTGATCAGGTTAAAAATGGGGGGGGGGGGGCTGAACATATTCCACTGATCCTGTCAAAGTCATGAGTTCAAAACACATTTCTCTTGGTTTTATTATGAGACTTCTACATTCTCAGAAATCCAGACAGATGCCTTTTTTGCCTTGATAATTTTACTTCAAGTTTTGTCAGATGCATGTACCTCTTTTGAATGCCTGGTCACGTTGGAGGAGGTTCTTTGAACAATCAAAACTCTGAAAGCCAATAAGAGGCCTGGCCACAGTGGCTTTGCAGCACCCTCGCCCTAAGATAGGAATGCAGGTAAAATTAGTTATGTTGGGTGGTAGCCAGCCTGGCTGATTTGTAGTGTTTAGAGGTCAAATGGCTTTCTCCCTGGTTCTGTATGGCTTATTCCTTCTGTCAATAGGTGGTGCTGTTGCCTCTGACATTAGAGTGATGAGCTACAGTACATCCAAGTTATGGATAAACATGCTTTTTTCAGCCAATCAGACTGGCAGCTTTGTATGCTGGGAAAGGGTATTTAACAGGAAGAAGTCAGGTGATCTTAATATTCCCACCCTGGGCTGCGGCCTTGGTGGATGTGTACCAAATAGCTCCTGGCTGCTAGGCCTGAAGCCTAAGGCCTATCCAGGTGATCGCCGGCTGCTAGGCCTATCCGAGGCCTTTCCAGTTGTTCACCTTTCTTTCGAGAAAAGCTTGCCAAATATCTGGAAACGATTCTGAGAGGGATGGAGTACTAAGGAAGCATCAGAGGGGACTCTTCATGAGCTGGAGGCTATGAAGTGTCTGAAAGGACTTCAGGAGAGAACTCATCCAAGGGAATCCATGTGCATGAAGCTATGAGTAAAGCTCAGTTACTCTAGTAGACAGCCGGTCCTACAAAGTACAGACATGCTGGTTGAGCTTAAGGCCTCATACATACGGGCATAGTAGCAAAACGTCGGGACTGACATCAGGCAAAAACCTGCATTTTCATTGACATTTTGCATTGGTGTTAATAAGCGTTAGTGAGCGTCGGTGAGCGTCAGCGTCAATAGGCATTTTTAAAAAAAAAACATTCCTCTGCTATTAACCTGAAAACGCTGGTGCCAAAAAACGTCGCTACGGCATCAATACCCGTTACTGAGCGCTTTGCCGGCTCAGCGTCAAAAACGCTACAGCCTCGGAACGCGCAGGTCCTGCGTAAGATTTACAGCTTAATAACGCCGACACCATCTACAGCTCAAAAACGGCAGTGTTTTTATGGGGCCATTAAATAACATGGAGAGCTGCAAAAAACGCTAAAAAATATGGCGTCAAAAAACGCCCGTGTGTATGAGGCCTAAAGGCTCTTTTACCTGTACTGCTGTCTGCCTTGCCTCACCTATTTTTGTCTAAGGAGTCTGCCAATCTGCCTGTTGCTTATAGTGTCCTGTGCCCTATCCCCTCTCTCCCATATTTTTCCTGTTTGTGAGAAATAAACTTCTCTATTTAAGCATAAAAGTGACTGGCGCCTAACTTCTCTCTTGTTCATCACACACCATGCCCAATACCCTGCAACCTGAGGAATGTGTAAACCCTCCATGCCTATGAGAGTCACCATCAGGCTCCCGGAAAATTGGGGCAGGTGCTACACTGTCAAAGTCATGAGTTCAAAACACATCTCTCTTGGTTGTATTACGAGTCTTCTACATTCTCAGAAATCCAGACAGATTCCTTTTTTGCCTCAATAACTTTACCTCAAGTTTTTTCAGATGCATGTACCTCTCTTGAATGCCTGATCACATTGGAGGAGGGTTTTTGAACAATCAAACCTCTGAAAGCCAATAAGAGGCTTGGCCAGTATGGCTTTACTGCCACTTAGTATAAAAAGTTTGCTGAACTACTTGCCCCTCTTCTTGCCACTGCTTTCAATAGAATCTTTAAAGGCAAACCATTTTGAGAGGAGACATTGATGGCCTCAATCTGTATGATCCCTAAACCCTACACTGAAGCTACATCCTTGACCAATTATAGGCCCATCTCCCTTCTTAATCTGGACATTAAAATCTTAGCAAAAATCTTGGCCTTGCATTTGAATCCAGTGATAGGTACCCTGATAAGGAAATATCAGGTGGACTTTATTCCTTTCCGGTGAGCTAGTGATAACATCTGTCATATTATTCATCTTATTTACCATGCAAGTCCAAACGTATCCCTACTTTTCTGGTGACTCGAATGCCAGGTCTGACCTGCATTATCTGTTTCCTAAGTGGGGCCTAGGTCCTCATTTCTGTTCCTGGATTCTCTCTCTGTACTCCTTACGCATACATGAAAGATTTAGGCTTCCATTCCATGTGCTTTCCCATCAGACATGGTACTTGGCAGGGATATTCATTCTCACCACTCCAATTTGCATTACTTAAATTACCCCTTGCTCTCCTTCTGAGAGCCAGTCCTAATATTTCTGATATCTACAGTATATAGCAGGTGTTTCCCATAAGCTTAGTATGTTCGCAGACAAAGTTATACTGCATGCTACCAATCCTATCATCACCCTTCCAAGTCTATTGGCCCTGCTGTTGAAATTTGCAGTAATCTCAGGTCTCACAGTTAACATAGCTAAATCCAAGGCTCTTAATATCATTTTGCCTCCAGCTGTAGTTGATCATCTATGCCAGGGGTCCTCAAACTCTGGCCCTCCAGTTGTTCAGGAACTACAATTCCCATCATGCCTAGTCATGTCTGTGAATGTCAGTGTTTTACAATGCCTCATGGGATGTGTAGTTCCGCAACAGCTGGAGGGCCGTAGTTTGAGGATCCCTGATCTATGCCAAAGCTTTGACTTCCCTTGGGCCTCTTCCGCCTTTCCCTATTTAGGAATCTCCCTCATTAATTCCTATGACACCTTATACGCTGCTAATTATCAATCCTTATTGACTAACCTAAAGTCACTCCTAACAGCCTGGGACAAATTCCGCTCTAATAGTTTGGTAGAGTGGCTGTTTAAATTATTCTACTATTTTCAAGTTTTTCCAGTTGAGGTCCCCTCACATATTCTCAGATCCATGCAGAGACTAATTCTTGATTTTGTTTGGAGTAACAGTAAGCCCAGACAGAAACAAGATACCCTCGTTTGACTGAAATACATGGGTGGTTTAGGGTTGCCAAACATTTCCAAATAGTATCAAATGGCCATGTTAACTCAGATTGCTAAGTTTCATGCTACCTTTGAATCTCCTGTTTGGGTATCCTTAGAGGCCATGAAATGTGACCCGATCCATATCCAAAACTTACCGTGGATTAATCTGGCAGATAGACCACATACAGTATTTCCAATCCTGTTCTGAAGCATACTATGCAGATGTGGGAAGCCCACAAATACTCAGCGGGGTTGCAAACACCAAGCAAACCTCTTATATTCTTTCTCTATAATCCGCTATTTGGTGCTCCTTTCCACTCTCCAACTTGTTTCCAGGTGTGGTCCAAGCTGGGAGCTACTCAGGTCTTGCATCTTGTTACTCGTAAAAACGTTCTTCAGTTTTCCTTAAACCTTTTAACTGCTCCCAACTGAAGCATACCGGAATCTTCAAATTAAACCCTTCCTGGAGTAGTATATTAAGCTCCCAGGTGGACCACTGTGCCTATCTCTATTTGAAAGTAGATTCCGTAGGGACCCTCATTCCCCTGGGATGATCTCACTTATTTTTAATATGTTGCTTACCCCACTTACGTCCCGACTTCCGGCTTACACACACCAGGGGGTGGCGAACCTTGGGTTAGACTTAGATACGGATGCTTGGTCCTGTATTTAGAACACCATGAAGACATTCTTCCATAACATGGTTTGATGGGTTGGTATATTGTGCCTGCTCGGATCACCAGACTTGTTCCTAAATGCCGTCCTGTATGGTTCTGTGGGTGTCGGCAACTGGGGACCTTTTTTCACATATGGTGGACCTGACAGTTCCTGGCTCAGGAATTCTGGTCAGAAATCTTCTCTATCCTGGCTACATTGATGGGACTGATCTGTTTATGGTGCAATATAGGTTAATGTTCTCACGGCTGCTAAGCAATCATTTGGCAAAGCATGGAAATCCCCCGCCCTCTCTATAATGGAAGTTAAATTTTAGCTTACATAAACAATACAACATGAAAAGGTGGAGGGGAAGATAACCAATACAATGCAAAATTATTAGCAGTGTGGTATCCATGGTACAAACATTTTCATAGTCTGTTTGGCTTGTAGGCAGGGCTGGACAGTCCCCTCCTACTTTTCCACCCGTTGCTTCTCTCCTGGAATTTTTCTTCCTTCTTCTCATGGCAGTTTTCTTTTCCTTTATGTTGCAATCCTCACTGCTTGACCACTATCTATGTTGAGATATTTCCTTTTGAGCCCCTGCACACTTTTTCGTACCTCCATGTTGCTTGTTGTAGCTCAATATGATGTTGAATGAGAGCTCTATGTATTCAATTTATTCATCACGTTACCTCTGTTCTATTTATGAATGTTTGAATGTCATGTCTTGGATTATCCCAAGACTGTTTGAATTTCATGTCTTGTTACTTTAACACTCAAAAATGTATTGAACCATAAATGCTAATCCTTCAATTTACATGGCTGAAGGTGTGAATTGTTGTTAAAACACTGCTCAGCCACTCTCACAGACCAATATCTTTTTTTTACATCCACCACCCAATGGAACAAAAACTGGGGGTTTTCAGAACTGTGCAACATTGGGTGGATACGGTAACAACAAATACAGAGTCTAAGGCTCCATTCACAACTGGATGATTGAATTGCATCAAAACTCGGGACGCGTTTGTGATGCCATTATTTCTCAATGGCACCCTGAACACGGTGTGATTTTGCTGTGATTGTTGTATGACTAATCACGCAAAAAAATTGCAGGGCGCATGTTCCCAAAAAGAAGGTCCGCGTCCCGCCTTTTGCCGCGATTATTAATTGTGAGCAGAATCGCAGCGATTCCGCCTGCAATTCAAATGGCCCAGGTGTGATTGAAGCCTTAAGAGAAAGAACATAGACACTTTGAAAGTTTGTGGCCAGCCCACATACAATTAGAACTTGCCCATGGAAAACAGTTAACCCTTAGAGCGCCCCCTCCAGGTTAATCCCTTCACTGCCAATGACATTTACACAGTAATCAGTGCATGTTTATAGCACTGATCGCTGTATAAATGCCAATGGTCCCAAAAAAGTGTCAAAATGGTCCGACATGTCCGCTGCAATATCGCAGTACCGCTAAAAATTGCAGATCACCGCCATTACTAGTAAAAAATAAATAAATAAATAAAAACCTCAGAAATGAATTCTCATCATCTGTAAACGATGCAACTTTTGTGCAAACCAAACAATAAACGCAGATTGCAATTTTTTTTACCAAAAACATGAGGAAGAATATAAATCGGCCAAAACCGATGGAAAAAAATGTTTTTTTTTTATTTTTATTTTTTTGGATTTGTATTTTAGCAAAAAGTAAGAAATTTGGGTTTCTTTGCAAAATTGTTGCTCTTCTTTTGTTTATAGTGGCGATCAGAAATTACGCAGAGGTGATCAAATACCACCAAAAGAAAACTCTATTTGTGAGAAAAAAAGGACGCAAATTTTGTTTGGGTACAACGTCGCACGACTGCGCAATTGTCAGTTAAAGCGACGCAGTGCTGAATCGCAAAAAGTGCTCTGGTCCTAAAGTGGGAAATCCTTCCGGGGCTGAAGTGGTTAAAGGAGAAGTACAGCCAAAGCTCATTTGGCTGTACTTCTCCTGTGGATCACAGGAGTGCAGCTCGTTTTGCACCCCTGTGACCCATTTTCAGCAGAGAGCGGGCTGAAGTCCACTCTCTGCTGACGTAACAGAGTTAGTCCAGACTCGGGCGTCATCACGACCATAGAGTCAGGATCCACCCCCATGCCTGGACTGGTACCCGGCTCAGCCTCTCAGCGAGCTGTTGAGAGCCTGAGCTGGCTGCTCCTGCCCGCTCCACAGCCCAGCGCTCCAGTGAGAGTGAAGGGGCAAGACAGAGAGCAGCTGACTGCCAGTCAGCAGCTCTCTGTTCACAGGGCTGTGTGAACCAAGTGATCAGCAGTGTTCGATCGCTCAGTTCTTAGTGTTAGAGGTGCCGGGGGACAGATGCAGCATTGAACTGATGCTGAATTCCACCTAGGTAAGTATGATACTGGGAAAAAAAAATACCCATACTTCTCTTTTAAAGCCCAGCAATATACCAAGATAGAAGCTTGTAAATATAAAGACTCATCACTCAAACACAAGCAAAGTAACTTGGTATATGCAGTGCAGTGTAGTGAGGAATGTAAATACTGTAACTGTGCATTGGAAAGACGAGGCAACCTATTAAACAAGTGGCCCAACAAAGGAGAGCAAATTCTACAGGTCAAGACTCAGTGGGGTTCTTTTGAGAATCGTGAAGTGCACATATAGACAGTGGACAACTGGTTCACAAGAGATGTGCAAGATGCCATCTACATCAAACAACCACAACCACCACTGAACAGAATAAGGGCTTTTGACAACATCTGTCATCCACATATAATGCTTTTAAATCTCTACCCTGGCATTTTGAAAACACTTCACACCTTTAGCCATGAAAATCAAAGGATTAATATTTACAAAGTCTTCATGACACTATGCAAGTAGAACAGGGCGGTTCCACAATTTTCACACTTCCCACCCTGTCCTTACACAATTACATCTGTCTTTCTGTGGTAGTTGGATCAAGGTATTGGTGCTACCTGTTTGGATATACTGTATATGTTACTCACTAGAACTGAAGACGTTTCTAGGACAAGCCACAAAACATTACAGAACAAGCTCAATTAAATGTGACTAACTACTATTAAATATACTTATTGTATAATGTTCCCCTGTACTGAGGAAGTTCCTCTGTAAGGCCTTCTTCCCTGCTCCTCTTTGAAATTTGGCATTTTTTTTTGGGGGGGGGTTTGACAGGTACCCGCTCCCACTTCCACTCGGGTTTAAGCGGAAGTTCTCCCACTCCCTTCCCTGCAGTCTTCTGGGACACGTTACAGGTCCCAGATAAATGTGGGACCATTTGCAATGTGCACTGTGGTTCATGCATGCGCAGTGGCTCCCCGACTGTGAAGCCACAAGTGGTCGCAGCCGGGTCCCCACAGTAAAGATGCCAGCACCAAGGACTGAAGATGGTCCCCGATGCACCCTTAGGTGAGCACAGCGCTGGATCCTGGTACAGCTAAGTGTTTATTAAAAGTCAGAAAACCAATTGGAGCTCCTCTTTAAAGGAGAAGTACAGCCAAAGCAAACTGTTTTCCTGTGACCCATTTTCAGCAGACAGCAGGCTGAAGCTGACGGCTGACGTCACAGAGCCGATCCTGGCTCGGACAATGAAGTTGGGATCCGCCCACATGGCTGGACCTGTGCACCGGCTGGGTCTGGCGAGCTGCTGAGAGCCTGAGCCAGCAGCTCCCGCACCCTCCACAGCCCAGCACTCCAGTGAGCACGGGGGGGAAGGGGCAGAGCAGAGAGCTGGTCACTAACAGTCAGCAGCTCTCTGCTCGGGTAGCCCTGAGAACTGAGCGATCTGCGGTGTTAGATCACTCGGTATTCAGTGTTAGAGCCGCAGGGGGACAGATACAGCATCAGACCAATGCTGCATCCATCTAGATAAGTATGATTTTGAAAAAAAAAACGAACCCCAAACTTCTCTTTTAAGGTCACATATAGCCAAGATAATATGTTGGGTGGCTCAATCTGCCCATGTATGGGCAGCTTTAACTATAAAACTGCTGTGTTGGAGAAATGCCAGTTGCCTTTTGACAATGAGCTTGTAAGGTTTTAAATTTGCAAGTGGCAAAAGCATTAGGAATGTAAGCTATAAGGTCCTCTGCTGACTCAAAGTTGTTTCCATGTGGTCATCATAACAAGGTATTTGCAAGTGTTCAAAATGTCTGACCTCTGTTGGCTGGCAGAAATCTTTTTTTTCTTTTTTTAATAGTATAATAATTGCATTTCCCACATACTGTATTCTAATAGTTTATCTCTCTATATACCTATCTGACTGCCCATTTATCTACTATAGAATCCAAGCTAACAGATATTTGGGAACATATCTCCATTTTAGAAGGCTGGAATTTTTATGCCATATTACATTAGCAAATGGTTGTATCTTAATGTGTTATTCATCGGCTTGTTATATAAAGACTCTGCCATTTCTGTGTATCCAGCATAAGAACAAGTGTCAGCAGGGACTGGACAGTGTAAGCAATGAGGCAGGTCCAGGAATCACATCGGTATCCCGCTGTATGTGTGGCAGATGAGCTCACACCATGGTCACTGAGTTATTTGCTTCCTCACATCCCTCAATCAATGTGCACAGCAGTGAACAGATTATTTTTATCTTGCATACAAATAAATTGCCTTGCTTGGCAAATGATATCTCCGGCAATGTAAGGCAAGTGCTACTGTACATTTTAATCTGCGGATCTGTGTCCCAGCAGCTTGCGATCTATTAGTTTCAGAGAGATGGCATGTCACAGCTAATCCGTTTGTGCAATATGGAGCTTGACTCCCATGCATAAAAGAGACATAATCACGTTGTCTTTGCAATGAAATTATGGAACATTTCACAGCTGCCATGGATCCCTGTTCACAATATTACCAATTTACAAGAAGTGATCATTTATCCTTAGGACTGTGCCGGGTAGGATGATAAAGGCCAAGTGCTGATAAATAAATTCAGGGTTACTGATCATGACAATGTATTTCACTACCCATGACTTTTTACCACTACATTATTTTGGTTTGTTGAAAAAAATAAAAAAAGAATCATCGTCAATATACTGTTATCATAGTGTAATCAATAGCTTTGAAAACTCTACTAATAGGCTGTCTTGTGCCTTATGTGTTAGAAAAAATATCCTTTTTACCAAATAGGAAAAGTTCAAATTATGATATCTGCTATGGGGGTTCCTTCACAGCAGTTTACACATAGCTAGTTCTGAGGACCTTACACGCTCCTTCCTTCAAGCAGCTTTACATGTCTATTTTCACATTATTTATAAGGAATTACAAATAATAAAATGTCATCTATGCCAGCCTGTCCTGTTCAGTAGCAAAAACCTAGGATACAACTGTAATGCTTTAGGGTAATTCAACTGGTTCAACTCATTTCACCTCATCAACATATGCAATTTACATACATAAGTACTGCATAAGGGCTCAATTTCTTGTGCGTGAAATGGTTACTGAACCATACAAAGCATGTAAACATTGAATATGATGAAAGTCTGATATGTAAGCCACATAAGAGATAAGCTGGCTGGAAGTGTGCTGGGAAATCTTCTGTTAGTTTGTGATGTGTGTTGCCCCCCCATGTGCACCTTACTGCAAAGGCTAATTATAGGTTGAGGTAACTAAAAAGTCACTTATAATCCAAAGAAGTGATAGCAGCGCTTGATAGTACTGTAAATGTTCAGTGCAAACAATAGATAAAGTGCATAAATAAAGTGCTGGTGCTGTAAATAAGTTCTTTTCAGGTGTAAAACACAACTTGTCAGCTTCTGCTGAATCCTCCACCTTAAATCACCGCATGCATAAGAACACACTGGGGCTCACCAGAACTCTGGAATCAAACAGCCTGTTTATATCACAACGTCAGCAAGAGGATTCCACTCTCAGCTTGCATCCCGGAAGTTAAAACCACAAAGAGGTGTTCCTCTCCAGCTCAGACAATCATAGGGGATAAGCATAAAGAACCCTCATAGAGTATCATTTGATAACCAAGTATCTTTATTCCAATAAAATATGCGTTTACATGTATAAAACAGCTTCAGTCATTAGTAAACTTTCAGTATGTGGGTTTACCAGCCAGCAATCCTACACCTCTCTCCACTCGCTCACCGGCGTCCTTGCTGCTAATGCCTCAATCCGTCTCGGGTCGCCGTGTGGCCACGCTTCTGACGCGTTTCGTCACTTCCGACTTGATCACAAGGGCTCAGAGCCCTTGCACTGATGATGCACTGATGATGAGGTACTGACAGATATTACTGATGGGCACTGATTGGCATCTGTTAAGGGCACTGACAGGCGTTACTGATGGGCACTTTGATGGGCATTGATTGGTACTTTTGTGGGCACTGACTGGCAGCTGATAGGCAGTGATTGGCAGATGTAGCGGGCATCTCTGATGGGAGCTGAGCTGATAATCAATGCGCTGATTATCAGCGCAGACCCCCCTACCCCCGACAGGAGAACTGCCGATTGGCTCTCCCTGTCAGTGCAAACCGAGGAAAGCCGTTTACCGGCACTTCCTGGTTACACACTGTGATCAGCTGTGATTGGTCACAGCTGATCACGTAGTAAAGAGCCTACGTCATAGGCTCTTTACCACGATCAGAGTTTCGGTGTGTCAGAGTGACACACCACATCACTGATCGCAGCTTGTCCTGCTGGACATCATATGACGCCCATTCAGGATAACACAACCACCTCCTGGCCGTCATTCTGCCATAGGCTGGGCAGGAAGTGGTTAAGGAGGGGTGGGTTTCCTCCAGGCACATCTACCCTCAATGTATCCACTGCTATATAATAGACAGTATCTCACAAAAGTGAGTACATTCCTAACATTTTTGTAAATATTTTATTATATCTTTTCTTGTGACAACAATGAAGAAATGACACTTTGCGACAATGTAAACTAGTGAGTGTACAGCTTGTATAACAGTGTAAATTTGCTGTCCCCCCAAAATAACTCAACATACAGCCATTGATGTCTAAACCGCTGGCAACAAAAGTAAGTACACCACTAAGTGAAAATGTCCAAATTGGGCCCAATTAGCCATTTTCTCTCCCCAATGTCATGTGACACGTTAGTGTTACAAGGTCTCAGGTGTGTTACATTTGGTGTTATCGCTCTCACTCTCTCATATTGGTCACTGAAAGTTCAACATGGCACCTCATGGCAAAGAACTCTCTGAGGATCTGAAAAAAAGAATTGTTGCTCTACATAAAGATGGCCTAGGATATTAGAAGTTTGCCAAAGCCCTGAAACTGAGCTGCAGCACTGTGGCGAAGACCATACAGCGGTTTAACAGGAAAGGTTCCACTCAGAACAGGTCTCGCCATGGTCGAACAAAGAAGTTGAGTGCACATGCTCAGCGTCATATCCAGAGGTTGTCTTTGAGAAATAGAAGTATGAGTGCTGCCAGCATTGCTGCAGAGGTTGAAGGTGTGGGGGGTCAGCCTATCAGTGCTCAGACCATACGCCGCACACTGCATCAAATTGGTCTGCATGGCTGTCATCCCAGAAGGAAGCCTCTTCTAAAGATGATGCACAAGAAAGCCTGCAAACAGTTTGCTGAAGACAAGCGGATTAAGGACATGGACCATGGAACCATGTCCTGTAGTCTGATGAGACCAAGATAAACGTATTTAGTTCAGATGGTGTCAAGCGTGTGTCGCGGCAACCAGATGAGGAGTACAAAGACAAGTGTGACTTTCCTACAGTCAAGCATGGTGGTGGGAGTGTCATGGTCTGGGGCTGCATGAGTGCTGTTGGCACTGGGGAGCTACAGTTCATTGATGGTACCATGAATGCCAACATGTACTGTGACATACTGAAGCAGAGCATGATCCCCCTCCCTTCGAAGACTGGACCGCAGGGCAGTATTCCAACATAACGACCCCAAACACACCACCAAGATGAACACTGCCTTGCTAAAGGAGCTGAGGGTAAAGGTGATGGGCTGGCCAAGCATGTCTCCAGACATAAACCCTATTGAGCATCTGTGGGGCATCCTCAAACTGAAGGTGGAGAAGCGCAAGGTCTCTAACATCCACCAGCTCCGTGATGTCATCATGGAGGAGTGGAAGAGGACTCCAGTGGCAACCTGTGAAGCTCTGGTGAACTCCATGCCCAAGAGAGTTAAGGCAATGCTGGAAAATAATGGTGGCCACACAAAATATTGACACTGTGGGCCCAATTTGGACAGTTTCACTTAGGGGTGTACTCAGTTTTGTTGCCAGAGGTTTAGACATTAATGACTGTGTGTTGAGTTATTTTGAGGGGACAGCAAATTTACACTGTTATACAAGCTGTGCACTCACTACTTTAGAAGAGAAGCACCCAAGAAGATAAGGGGAGACTCTGAGATGTGTAGACTAAAGGCCAAAGTACCAGGAGCAAAGTTTTCAGATGAACCCCCTAATAACCATATTGTGGCCACATGCACAGTGTACAATATGCTGGCCTGGCTCCTCATCCCATTTTCCTTATGCCTGATTTCTGCCATGAGCGTGAAGGCATCCCCTCAGGGGTACTCACAACTAGGGATAAGCTCAATTATGAACATAGGCTGGGCCCAAGATAGCTTGACATCACTGACCAAATATGGCCACATGGATACAGGTTTAGATGTTTTCCAGAATCTTCATTTCAGCTTGAGAGTGTCCATTAAAAAAATGAAACAACTAGTTAGTTTTCATGTCTACAGGAGTTATTAGCAATTTACTTCTGTAATATGGTGTTTATATTCTGAAAGTGATTGAAGTAGTTAAGCAGAAATACACTTTAAACTTTTAATACTGTTTTGGGAGTTGGATGAAATATGTACTGCAAATAAACTGAAAAAATGATTTGACCACATGCAGAATAAGATCCCTGTAGTATATTTGAAGAGAACATTTCCCATAAAGTGAGTCAAATTCCTGTCAAGGGAGAGCCTTCAGTGAACTCATGGCACTAGGGTAAATGAAGGTAAGGCAAAGAGTACTGCCCATGAATTTAAAGTAAATCTATGTCCATTATAGGTTTAGTAAACTTACTTTCAAGCTTTGCATAGGGTGCCTACACTTACCTTTTCAGTACTCCCTTGTTACCCCAATCCTCTGGTGTTACCAAGAAAAATGTGTCATATGTGGTAATGGGGATCCAAATACAACATTGGACTGAAACTCTGGAACCCACCAGAGAAAGTTAGGTCTGGGGTCCTAACTAGCCAAATATTTTGACATTACGGATTCTGTCTGATTTCTACATCTTTGTGCTCAGTGAACAACTTCCAAGCGCTATATAACAGCAAAGGAACAGATGATTGGAAGGTTACACAAACAGTAATTGGTAAAGCAAGTGTTGCTAAGTATGATGAGGCTGAAGATCAATGGTACAAAGCTAAAATGATTATATTGCCCAGTCCTCAAGATGTTGATGTTTGTTATGTAGTATTTGAAACACAATATCACAAATATATTCAGACAAATTATCCTGCCTGATTTCTACTTTTTTTATCTGTGAACAACATCCAAGACGCATGATGAGAATGACTAGGAGTTGGTCAAGCAAGTGTTGCTAAGTATGATGAGGATGATGACCAAGTGAGATGCCATCTAGATGAAGTGAGATGCCATCTAGATAAGGGAAGACCCATGGATGTGGTGTACCTGGATTTTGCAAATGCTTAATTTACAAAATGAGGTCTGTAGGCATGGACCATAGGGTTTGTACATGAATAGAAAATTGGTTACAGAAGCACGTCCAAAGGGTGATGATAAATAACGTGTACTCAGACTGGTCTGGAGTGGTAAGTGGGGTACCCCAAGGCTCTGTCCTGGGACCAATTCTGTTTAATTTATTTACAAATGATATAGAGGATGGGATAAATAGCTCAATCTCAGTGTTTGCTGACGATGCAAAGCTAAGCAGATCGATAACTTCACAGCAGGATGTAGAAACTGTACAAGAAGAAGAAAAATAATGGGGTGGGCAACTGCATGGCAAATGAGGTTTAATGCTGAAAAATGTAAAGTAATGCACTTGGGGGATAAAAATATGTGGCGCAAGTTACTCACTAAGGGGAAAACCTCTGCGGAAATTCAGGATGGAAAGAGATTATTATGATATTATTATACAGGATTTATATAGTGCCAACAGTTTGTGCAGCACTTTACAATAAAAAGAGAGACCATCGAGCAACAGTACAATTCAAACAAGAGGGTTAGAGGGGCCCTTCTCCCGCAAGCTTAGAATCTAAGCTGGTGAAACAAAGGTAGGGACTGTGGGGGATGAACTGATGAGGGGAGTAGAAGATTCCATTGTTAGCTGGAGGCAGGATAGGCCTCCCTGAAGAGATGAGTTTTCAGGGATTGCTTAAAAGTGGACAGAGTAGGAGATAGGTGGACAGATTGGGGTAGAGAGTTCCAGAGGATGGGAGAGGCTCTGTAGAAGTCCTGAAGACAAGCATGGGACGAAGAGACAAGGGAGCTAGAGAGCAGAAGGTCTTGGGAGGAACGAAGAGGATGGTTTGGGTGATATTTGGAGATAAGATTGGTGATATAGCTTGGGATCTAGGAGTCCTAGTAGATGACAGACTCAGCATGCAATACCAAGCTGCAGCACGCAAAACTAGAAGAATATCAGCATGCATAAAAAAGGATATTTACTCAAGAGATAAAACTCTAGTTCGGCCACATCTGGAGTATGATATCCAGGTCTGGTCACCAATCCTCAGGAAGGATGTGCTGTAGCTGGAGAGAGTCCAGAGAAGGGCAATCAAATTAATAAGGGGACTGGAGGACCTCAGCTATGATGAGCGACTACAAACATTAAACTTCTTCTCCATGGAGAAGAGACACTTGAGAGGAGATATGATAGCGATATACAAATACCTCAATGGTGTTTCTAGCATAGGAAATAAACTATTCAGTTTCAGGGAGTATAAGAAGACATGTGGTCACTCAATGAAATTGGAGGAGAAGCGTTTTTTACTGTCAGGGAGGTAAGGATTTGGAACTCTTCTACAATCGGACATGACCACACACGCACACATACACACACATTGAAGTGGATGGACTGGTGTCTTTATTCAACTTTACCAACTATGTAACTATGTAACCAATAGTATACAGCTGAAAACACTGTATTACCCAGTCTTCAAGATGCTGGCATTAGTTATATGGGTTTAAGCAATGTTTAGAGAGTTATTTTGCACATTTCCACCTACAATAACAACCTTTTGTACCTTTGTAATATATTTAGATAGGACTGGCTTTGTTACCCCTTATTTTACTGTTTGTTGACATTTTACAGGACTTCCTTAGACCTCATGCACACTGGACATTACAAAAATGGCTGTACCTTTGCCCTGTTAAATACATGAGTTTTTCAGTGTTTTTCCGCTTTTACGCATTACTGTTTTGAACCATTTTTCTGTGTATTTTAGTGTTAGCATTTCTTAGCATTTTTAGCAAGAAAACACAAGCTATGGCATTAAAACGCTCAAAACCACGTTTACCAGCATTTAAACGTTTTTACAGCTCAAAAACTCCTCTTTTTTTTCCTGCTAAATAACGCTGCTGCCAAAAACCACAGATAATAGTCTGTGTGTGCATGGACACAGGATAACATACTTGTTGTATAAAAAAAATGCCAGAAGCCAAAAACAGCAGCTGTAAAAACGTCCAGTGTGCATGAGGCCTAAGGCATTTAAGAGGAGGGGGTGGAGGGACTGGGATGATTTGGCTTTTTTATTCAGCTCTAAAGATTTTTTTTGTAGAATAGAATAAGAATGAAAAAATGTATCAAGGATGTAATTTTAAACTAAACTTCTGCTGATATTTCATTCTGTACTGACTAAAATACAAGCGGTCCCCTAGTTACAAACATCCAACTTACAAACGAAATGGAGGGGGACAATAGAAAGTGAGAGGAAATCTCCCCCTAGGAAGGGAAATTCACTCCTGTAAGAGTTATTATGGGAAAAAGGGGTCTCCACTGAAGCTTATAACCAAGGTTTGTTTCCACAACAACCCAAAATTTTCCAAGTCTGATTATTGGGACAGAAAGTGAGGTGAAATAATCTGAACAGGGACTCAGAGAGCAATGCAAATATTACAGGGCTGTTACCCTCTCCTTGTCCTATCCAAAAAGCTTATAAAAAGTTATTTTGGCTGGAGCTACACTTAAAAATGTACCTGTTCCGACTTACAAACAAATTCAACTTAAGAACAAACTTACAGTCCCTATCTTGTTTGTAACCCAGAGACCACCTGTAGGGGATTCCAGAAGACCCTGTCCAGTCAGGGGTATTAAACTGTGTTTCTGTTATTTTTAACTTTGAAAAAAACTCTTTCATAAGATGCTTAAGTGCATGCTAGAGTAAAAATGTATTTATATACTACAAACATTTGCAGAGCTTCTGTTGGTATGTCACTTTGCTTATCTGACTATAGAATTTGGGCTATACAGTACACAGCATATATCACAAATAAGAGTTTCTTTTTGGGAATTTTTTTCTTCTAGGCTCTTTGTTGCCTAATTAATTTCTACACCGCCAACCCGAAATTGAAAACATTCAATGGGGTGTATGCACTGACATGTCTCTAGGCATTTTTAACCTGAAGATCCTTTTCTGAGGTAATGTCTTTCTATTGCAGGATTTATAGAATGCTCCAACAGACTACAGCTATCTAAGCGTTCATATTGGACCCAGAAAAGTATCTGTTCTGCTAAGAATTAATGGCTGGGAGTGTCCGCCGGTACTGTTTGATGAAACAAGTTAGGATTGTGAAATGCCCATCGCATGATGGCTACATGATGGTGTACCTGTGTTATTTGCTGCTGACAAATAAAATATAATAGAATACATTCATATCAGACTCTGAGAGGCATTAAAATAAAAACAGATTGCCTGCTTCTGTTTTCGGGGCGAGAAGAGGTGTGTAAAAATACAGATTTCTTGCCAAAGACTTTTCTTTCTGGCTCTGCAGTCTGATTTTAGGGCAGCTGTTATGTACATGAAACAAACAATAAGACAGCCAGGAATGATGGAAAATCAGTCATGCATGAGACACTAACAACTGCACCCAACAAGAAGAAACAAAGATTTTCTGTGCATTATTTGAATAAAAATATAATTCAGAAACAGCCCTTTCACCTGACAACAAATATCTGAGCAAAGAGAGAGGGAAAAAATCTATGACAAGCCTGTGCACATACTAGGCTCTATGAGAACAGATGGTATCTGCAAATGTCTGTGAAAATAAACAGACTATGACTCCCGGCTATAGCTGGTGTGACAACTCACTAGCCAACTGCCCCAATTCCATGTCACAATGATACAAGGGTTACGGGAAATTGTGTAAGAATGGGTATCTCCATTCCAGAGCATTGCAGTCAGCTACCAAGGGGAATTTGCCCCGAAGGTAGGCTCAGGTGAGAAATATTTACACTGCTGAGGGTGGAGTGATAGCTTATCACATACATCAGTACAGAGGGATGTGAAGGTGAGGACACAGGGTGGCTCCAGGTGGTTATCAGCTCACAAATATTGTGTTTTCCTCAAGTTAAAGCTGAACTTCAGGCAAACTGCTATATGCACAGATTAAATACATATAAAGGAGCTGTTGTTTTAAAGTTCTTGTTTATAGGTATATAGTTGTATATATTAATGGGGACAGCCATATTTTTTACCACCTACATAGGCTCTGCTTCCTGATTTTTCAGTACTGCGCAGTAGTTGGCTTACTGCTCCCTATTACAATGCAGATCTCATTCTTACAATTTTCACATGTAACCTTAATGGAGGACTTCAATTTGAAATGATAAAATAGCTTATTTAAGGCATATACTGTATTTCAGCAGGAGAATGAAACACAATTCACTCCATTATACCTCATCATTTCAAACTAGTCTTGAACCAGGAGAAAGAGCTTAGTGAAAGTGTACTTCTTGAGTGACTGATATATTATCTTAACAGTTAGAGCCACCCTGTTGCTGACTCCTTGAAATAAAATTGAAAGCACCCTGTAAACGAAGAAGATAAATACTGTGAAAGTGTACTTCCCTGTCATGGTATATGTGACCCAGGATCCTCAACTAGGTGAGTTGAGGGGCTCCAAGATGATTGCCTGATTTGGAGGAAACTGTTTTTTCAGTTTCATCCGTGGTTTGTAGAATCCGGTTTGGGACCTAGTGCCTGGAGATTTCATAGTGATCCAGGAGGGATGAAATCTCCAATCCTGGAACCATGCTTTGGGAATAGCCGGCACACTGATTGTTCAGATGTGTGCAGGTCTTTTTGTGGAGTCAGGACCAGGGATCTGGGCTCCACCCTCTAGAGGAGTCCAGGTTTGCAAGGGAGAAGCCAGAGGGCCTAAGCCTGAGGGTCGGAGCAGCAGGGCAGCTGTGAGGAAAAGAGCTGACTGGGGTACAGCATTCGTACAGTAACACAGGGATGCAGTGTTACGGGGTCAGAAGGACCGAGGCAAAAAGCCTGACCAACGGTGCTGCTGCTAAAGCGAGCTAGGTGGCTGAATTTGACTTATATTATTTTGTATTGTTACTGGAAACTCCCTGCGTGGGTGACAGTTTGTGTTGCTGGACGTTTTCTTTCTTATTAATAAAAGTGGGCCAACAAGCCCTTAAACCGCTTATCTGGTGTGGACTCTGCTCACTGGTAAGTTCTACACTTAAGCTAAACACCCCCAACATTACAATACTTAAACTTACAGTGTGTTAAATATTTGCTATCTTGTAGAGTTCTGGCTACCACTTGTGTCTTGCACTTCCAGGTTTATAGGATAGAGTGTCCCCCCACTGGTTGCTGGAATTCCTGCTGTTGGGCAATATATTATAACAGGAAATAGAAAGACTGGTGGGAAGAGCCTCCCAATGTGGAGGGGAAAGCAGACGTATGACATTCCCAAAAGTGCTGGATAACATCAACAGAGCTTTAACTGAGTTTTGATGTTATTATTATTATTATACAGGATTTATATAGCGCCAACAGTTTGCGCAGCGCTTTACAATATGAGGGCGACAGTACAGTTACAATACAATTCAATACAGAAGGAATCAGAGGGCCCTGCTCGTTAGAGCTTACAATTTAGAAGTGCTTTATATTAGATCTTGAAACACAAAATGAGGTCCCCTTAAAATGTCTGGGCCCCCTTACCACTGTATCTTCTACAGGGTCAGCCATTTATATGGATACACTTTAATAAAATGGGAATGGTTGGTGATATTAACTTCCTGTTTGTGGCACATTAGTATATGTGAGGGGGGAAACTTTTCAAGATGGGTGGTGATCATGGTGGCCATTTTGAAGGCGGCCATTTTGAATCCAACTTTTGTTTTTTTAATAGGAAGAGGGTCATGTGACACATCAAACTTATTGGGAATTTCACAAGAAAAACAATGGTGTGCTTGGTTTTAACATAAGAACACTTTAAGGGTTATTCAAACTACACAGTGCACTGGGAGAAGGATAACTTTTT
>BLSH010419362.1:601213-618116 GCA_018402905.1 Glandirana rugosa
TAACAAAAAGTAACATATCACTTATCGAAAAAAAATCCAATTAAAAATAAGACGTCTACCCGAAAACAAATTCCTCCCATAAAAACCACAAGAATAAATTAAGTCCAAAAAAAAAAACAAAAATAAAGTATATATATCAATACCACACGAGTCTCGTGGTGTAAGTGGACAATGACTGGAAAACGAGAACCTCCACGAAAGACAACTTCGTGTTTGTTTTGTTTTTTTTTCACGTTCTTGTCACACGTAGATTTGGTGGAGTGTAATATAATGAGTTTAAATGAAGTAGGTGATATAGATATTCATTTTATTTTCACAAATTTATTATAGAGATGATATGTATGATACGGCAGAGGATACAGCAGTGTAAAATTGGCCAGCAGCATGCCAGTTTTAATTGTGGATAATATGCCTAACTGGTATATGCCGAACTTTTATTTTACTTATAGATATAGTGGATGAAGTAAATTTGAGTAATATAATGTGAGGTGGTTTAGATGCACACTGTTCTTGCACTTTTTTTTTGTTTTGTTTGTGCTTCAACAGAAAGCACCTCCAAGAGCAAAAGGTCAGTAACAGGTGAATGTGGTGCTCTGAGCACACCATAACTATATATATGAAATAAAAACAAAAAAAAAAACCTGAATTAAATAAGAACACCAAAAATACCCTCCTTAAACAAAAGCCCATCTGCAGAATAAAAATTAACCTAAAAAAAAGCTATTCACTATACAATGAAAAACAATGTAATAAATTAACAAAGTAAATGAAAACTCCAGAATAATAATCCTTGGAGCAAAAACCATCTAACGACATAAAACAATAAATAATATACTCCCAAAATAAATGAAAACCCCACAATACTACCACCCTTACAGTGGTCGTAAACCCTCACATATGCCCAGTGAATTGAATAGCCTCAGATGATACACAGAGGTGAAACAAATCTTCCTACATAGGCTTTACTTGTACATCTGCTGTCCTCATCTTTCTACACTCATTAGAAAGTGCAGATCATGTTAACAACCATTCTTCCTCTATCAGCAGCACATGGGGATACTGGGCTTACACTGTGTGTGAGCTAATTGGAGGACGAGGACAGGGACACCCCCCCCCCCCCCAGTTCCACATAGGCAGAGGAATGAAGGAGCATTAAGAGCTGTAGTCTGAATAAACAAGCTCAGTGCTTATCTACCTCTAAGCTCCCTCCTCGACACAGATTTTCAGCTACTGTTATCTCATGTGTAGGAGAACTTGCCAGAAGTGAC
Organism: Glandirana rugosa; assembly: GCA_018402905.1. Lineage (NCBI taxonomy): Eukaryota > Metazoa > Chordata > Amphibia > Anura > Ranidae > Glandirana > Glandirana rugosa. The sequence goes on from BLSH010419362.1 coordinate 602,482, forward strand.
TCATGCTGATGAGGAACGAAGCAGCAGAGAGAAATAACATTCAGAGCTTTGGAGAGAGATAAGTAAACACTACAGATATACAGTATCTCACAAAAATGAGTACACCCTCACATTTTTTGTAAATATTTTATTATATCTTTTCATGTCATAGCTTGTATAACAAAATTTGCTGTCCTCTCAAAATAGCTCAACACACGGCCATTAATATCTAAACCGCTGGCAACAAAGTACATCTCTAAGTGAAAATGTCCAAATTGGGCCCAAAGTGTCAATATTTTGTGTGGTCCCCATTATTTTCCAGCACTGCCTTATCCCTCATGGAGTTCACCAGAGCTTCACAGGTTGCCACTGGAGTTCTCTTCCACTCCTCCATAATGACATCACAGAGTTGGTGGATGTTAGAGACCTTGCGCTCCTCCACCTTCCATTTGAGGATGCCCCACAGATGCTCAATAGGGTTTAGGTCTGGAGACATGCTTGGCCAGTCCATCACCTTTACCCTCAGCTTCTAGCAAGGCAGTGGTCCTCTTGGAGGTGTGTTTGACGTTATTATCATGTTGGAATATTACTCTGAGGCCAAGTCTTCGAAGGGAGGGGATCATGCTCTGCTTCAGTAGGTCACAGTACATGTTGGCATTCATGGTTCCCTCAATTAACTGTAGCTCTCCAGTGTCGGCAGCACTCATGCAGCCCCAGACCATGATACTCCCACCACCATGCTTGACTGTAGGCAAGACACACTTGTTTTGTACTCCTCACATGGTTGCCGCCACACACGCTTGACACCATCTGAACCAAATACGTTTATCTTGGTCTCATCACACCACAGGACATGTTTCCAGTAATCCATGTCCTTATTCTGCTTGTCTTCAGCAAACTGTGGGCTTTCTTGTGCATCATCTTTAGAAGAGGCTTCCTTCTGGGATGACAGTCATGCAGACCAATTTTATGCAGTGTGCGGCGATGGTCTGAGCACTGACAGGCTGACCCCTTCAAACCTCTGCAGCAATGCTGGCAGCACTCATATGTCTATTTCCCAAAGACAACCTCTGGTTATGACGCTGAGCATGTGCACTCAACTTCTTTGGTCGACCATGTCGAGGCCTGTTCTGAGTGGACCCTATCCTGTTAAACCACTGTATGGTCTTGGCCACCATGCTGCAGCTCAGTTTCAGGGTCTTGGAAATCTTCTTATAGCCCGGGCCACCTTTATGGAGAGCAACAATTCTTTTTTTAATAGATCCTCAGAGAGTTCTTTGCCATGAGGTGCCATGTTGAACTTCCAGTGACCGGTATCAGAGAGTGAGAGCGATAACACCAAATTTAACACACCTGCTCTCCATTCACACCTGAGACCTTGTAACACTAATGAGTCACATGACATCGGGAAAGGAAAATGGCTAATTGGGCCCAATTTAGACATTTTCACTTAGGGGTGTACTCACTTTTGTTGCCAGCGGTTTAGACATTGATGGCTGTGTGTTGAGTTATTTTGAGGGGACACCAAATTTAAACTGTCATACAAGCTGTTCACTCACTACTTTACATTGTAGCAAAGTGTCATTTCTTCAGTGTTGTCAAAAGATATAATAAAATATTTACAAAAATGTGAGGGGTGTACTCACTTTTGTGAGATACTTACTGTATGTGCTTAGTTCAACTTTCATGAATGGGGTTTACAACCACTTTAAAGCAATCGCTGTCGTAAAATCAACCACAAAATAGAACTAAAGACAAAAAGTCCACAATATTACAAAGCAAAAAAAGAAAAGCAGCAAAGGGTTTAATTAATCAAAAAGCTTACAATCATAATTAAAGTAAATTGTTCTTACTGGCTTAATTTCTTGTTATGCAGTGTTTCTTTTTTACCTATCCTTTTCCTACAACAATTTTCAATGCCACACAGTGCATTATCACTTAAAAAATTAAACAGAGCGAACTTACATAAGTCCCAAATTTGCTGGGACTGTGAATCTCCAACCTACAAAACTCACCTCAAAACCATGGTAGCAGCCAACCCAAAGCTCACCAAAGCCCCACTAAAAGCTTAGAAACATGGCATAAGGACAACTCACATTGACAATGGTACAGATGCAGTAGTGGTGCCCCTAGTAGTGCTATATATTTTAGAGCATTTGTATTTGGCATAAAAGGGTAAGGTAATGATTGAACATTACAGTTTCCATTTGAAGTGGAGTAAGGTATTGACTAGATGACAACTTCACAAGAAGCAACATGTGTGTGCAATAGCAAACACATACATATACAAGTTCACCTTTAATGCGAGCCTGCCTAATAGCAGACATTCAAGGCACCTGCAAGATCAATATTGCATGCAAGAAGTGCTCAGCATCTCCAACTTTGATACCCCCCCAAAATCACCCTATCTATTAAGAACACTTCAGTGACCAATAACAACACAGGATATGGGGTAGTGGAAGAGAGTTGAAGAAGCCAAGGATTTAGTTACAGTGCTTGTCCGAGTTTCAGGCACCCTAGGGACACACTAGGATTTGTAGTTTAATAAAGGTACTTGATAGCACTCTATGAATGAATAAAATAAAGTTATGCCAATCAGAAATGTAGATGCCATTCCAGCAACCATCATACATTTGTAACTCAGTGAGCATCCATACCTGTATGAAGAGACGCAGCTTATTGATGACTTGATTGATGATTACATTAGACCCTCGCACCTTAACTTCTGGGTTGTTCACTTGATCCTTAAAATCACTGGAAACTACAAGGTTTGTATAGCTAAAAAATACAAAAATATACATATATAGATAACTGCAATATTAATTGCAAAATATGTGGCTTTGCATTTGGTTATACTTCATTTATTTCACAGACAGACCAATCATACAGTACTATATATATAAATGACAGACACCTGAAACAATCAACATAAAATGTATATTACACATATGCACAGGTGTTTATATGAAAATAAAATGAATGCTACATTAACCCAACTAAAACCAACATGTTTTCGGAGTTGGATTAAAAACCATTTGATTGTTTGCTATGGTTACTGTTACAGAATGGGTTCATATACAAATTTTAAAGGAAACTATAGCATATATGTATATGTCCGTATTCTGAGGTATTATTCTGAGTTTTACCCATCATTTTTGTTATTTACAGGCTTGACATATGATATTTATATTACTGAAGTTCAATATCCCAAATGACAGTCGCCTGTGATAAAGGACATGTCTACCCACAGGAACAAGACAGTATGGCAGCCTTATGAACAATCATCCACATAAACGTTCATTCTTATGAAAGATCAAGCTATAAACAGTAACAAACTTTACTGTCAAAAAAAGATTACTTACTTCAGTACTATTAAAACTTTCAGTAGGATCTTCAATCTCTTGTTTGATGGCCTATAACTGTATTCTTGATGACCAGACTTTAACTACAGATTTACTGAGGGTAACAATCGGCTTAATTCCAAAAGAAAGAAATAATTTGGCCCACTGTTCTAGTTTCCTCCTACTTTCCCTCCTCAGTGAATACCCAAAGCTTTTCCCAAATGCAATCCACCTAGCTCTCTTTAGGAAATTCCCACCATTCTTCGGTCAACAGATGCCAAAAAGACACTTGACTGGGTAGACTGGTCATTCATGAAAGCCAGTCTTCAACACCTGAGCTTAGGGGATAGGATGGGAAAATGGATTGAGGCAATCTATTGCCACCACTCAGCAAGGATAAAAGTAAACAACACCTTTTTGGAATATCTCAATATGAAGAATGGAACCAAACAGGGTTGGCTACTTTCTCTAGTTGGTATCTTTGTCGGCACCTTGGGACATAAAGTCACTAACTTTGCTGATGCCCTACTCTTTTTCATTAGCAAACCTATCACTTCATTCCCAATTCCAATGCAAGAACCTGACATGTAGAGTTTCTTCTTCAACACGCTCATAGCCCTCAAATCAGCTTTTCAGTTTAAATGGGTCTCCACCCCCATCAAATATTTGGGAATCAATATAACTCCTACAATGGACAAATTATTTTTCACAAAGTCCCCCCTTTCTCACACAAATTAGACAAGACCTTAGACATTGGAGCATTGGGACATTTTTATGGTTTTTGGAGAAATTGCATCTTAAAGATAGATGTTATATAATAAACTGCTATACCTCCTCCTTCACACCCAGTCTTTTTGTACTGCATTCTCCAACCCTGCCTTGCCCACATGTGAGTTGTCATTCAATCTACCTTCTGTACCCAGTTCTGAAATCCTAAAGCTCACCATTCAAGCCCTCTTTATCCTCGTTTTTCTCTTTTACATCCTGTAAGAGTTTATTAGTAGTGCCCAAGGGCCTTTTGCTACCACGTTTCAGATCGCATAGCTGCAATCTGCTTCTTCACGTTGTTGGAAACTGAGTGCAACCGGCTGGGTAGCCTTCCCACCGAGTTTGTTGTGAACTCTTGCTATATTACTTGCTAACTTATTTCAATATAAGTTTCACATTGCACCTGCCTGTGTGAATTATTGCCATGGCAAGAACTACATGCTTTATAAATATGCACCATTATGTTTAAAAGGAACAAAGTCATGTCTTTATTGGGGTAGTGTAATTTTACATAAGATCATCACCATTACATATAGACTCTGTTATAGTCACATTTATACTGTGAGCACATGTTAAATCAAATCTGAACAGTAGCCTCACAGATTGGGCTCTCATCTACTTTAAAGAGGAACAGCCTCCAGTTCGTGTTTTAAGTAAACCTAATAACTAAAATCCAATAATAACTTTAACTTGCTAATGTAATTTCAAAAATCATCTTTAAAATGTTTAAACTTGCAACTTTCATACAAATAATACCTTGCTATAAAGGATCTTGTTTAGGTACTTCCAGGGTGACAATGCTCTGATGCTGTCTCTTAATAATGCTCCTGTGTGGTCACCCTGTCACACAGACTTCCATTGGAAACTACAAACGTTATGCAGGCATGGTCTACTGTTGTCATAATCAGCAATCCTGATCATAGATATCCCATGCAGTCAATTAACTCAGTTATGATTTACATCCACTTTAAGGACATAAACAGTAAGCAACAACCAAAGGGCCTGCAAGGTAAAACCACCAAAAGATGTGACAACCTCCAGCCTCTGGGACGGTGGGCTGGAAACTCATTAGGTGGCTGCAATCTTCAAGTTCAGCGCCTTTAATTTTCAGCACTACATTAAGGACAGGTTCATATTAGTGAACACACCTGGCATGTGGTTCCTTGCATTTTTACAACAATTGTACAATTTTTTAACCACTTCGTACCTGGGCCATTTCTGACACTTCGCTCCTACATGTAAAAATCTACTTTTTTTGCTAGAAAATTCCTTAGAACCCCCCAAACATTATATATATATTCTTTTTTTGCAGAGGGCCTATAGAATAAAATGGTGGGTGTTGCAATTTTTTATGTCACACAGTATTTGGGCAGCGGTTTTACAAATGCAATTTTGCGTTGAAAAATGCAGAGTAAATAGATGTCATGCTTTAAAATTGCGTCTGCTCGTGGAATGGCAACAAAGTACGGTGCTTGACATTCTCCATAGGTGACGCTTTAACCATCTTTACAGGTTACCAGTTTAGACTTGCACAGGAGGTCTGGTGCTAAAATTATTGCTCTCGCTCTGACGTTCGTGACAATACCTCACATGTGTGGTGCGATCACTGTTTACATATGCGTGCGGGAGTAACGTATGCGTTCGCATTTGCACGTAAGCACGCTTTAAACTTTTTTAAATGTATTTGTATTATTATTATTATCTTTATACTTTTTTTCCGTACTAACTGTATTGCTATCACAAGGGATGAATAACATCCCTTGTGACAGCATGGGCTGTGACAGGCCCTCTTTATGGAGAGATTTGGGATCTACTAGACCCCAAATCTTTCCTCTGGCCCCCTCATGTAGCCGATCAGACAGAGATCGGTCCGATCGGTGAAACAAAGGGGTGGAACCAGAAATGACAAACTACTGGTCGCTCCCGGTTTTCAGGGTTACAGAGAGAGGAGAACAATGTCAGTTCCTCTCTCTCTGTACAGGGCAGCCATCGTCGACAGCCACATCGCTCCTGGCCTCCGTGATGGGACTGGAGAACCCGGGAGAGGCGGCAGGGAGAGGGGGCTGTGACCCCCTTCCGCCACCCACAGAAGTGATCGAGTGGCTAATTAGCCGCTCTGGTCACTTCTGCAAGAAAGAGAATCGCTGCATGAAAAGAATGATACCGGAATGATTCCCATAGGTGCAGGCATCACCCAGGTATAACCCTGAAACCCGAGGACGTACAGATTGGAAAGGAAGTGGTCAATAAACTTTAATGAAATGTCTCAAAGCTACATAATATAGCTTATATGCATTGCATAGAAATGCAGGGAAACACAGACAGCTGTGAAATGGTGTGGAAAAATGCAACTTGTCTGCATTTTTCTGCACTGATATGCCCCGCAGTGCTGAAGTGCAAACGGGGCACACAAAAAACACGGTTTTCTGTGTGTCTTTGCAGAGAGCTGCCTTTTTCTGCTACAGAAAAACACAGCTCTTTTTTTGTAGTGTGAACCTCCCCTAAATAGAAACCCAAGTGCAAAGTTTACACCCCCAGTCAGTTTAAATATCCAAAACACTAAAATGCACAGAAACTGTAAACCCTTTTAAATTACCATGCTTCAATAAGATTGTAGGAGCCATCACTATTTTTCCGGTGTAGCCCTGTTATAGGGGGTCATATGAAGTTGCCCTTTCCACACAGGCTATGGCGCTAACCTGCAGGTAACCAAATGAACCAGAGCCTTTGCTAAAGAAAGAGTGGACTATGAATATATAAGTGCCTCCACCTAGAACAGGGCTCCAATGTATGTAGAGACCATCCCTTTCTAGGATAATAACTAGCAACTCACCCAAAATAACTGGCAGCAGTAGTACTAATACACCCAGCATATATTTCTAAGAGTAAAGATATGTAGACATACCAGCAGGTGATTAGTGTAACTTTATATATGATAAAGTGATGGCATTACATACAACTTTCGTTGTTCGGGCGTTCAGCGAATAGACGAACAAACGGGACGTTCGACCGTTTGTTTGGCTTCCGAACAGACCGCAATGCATTGCGGCACTGAACAGTGTATTGCAAGCCCTGATTGACTGAAGCAGTGAAAGCTTCAGCCAATCAGGGCACAGAGCACTGTCAGAGTCATGACTGGACACTGTCATCATGACTTTATCCAATCATGGCTCATTCCTGCCCCACAGTATAAAAGTATTCTTTCAACGTGGAGAGAGATAGAACAGGGCTCTTTTCAATGCTATTAGTTAGTGTGCAATACTGTGTTATTGTGTTTCAATTGTCAGTGTAGAATATTAGTTTAGTGTCAGTCTAGGGATAGTGTGAGTGTAGTGAGGAGGACCATCATTCAGCTTTGCATAGTGTGCAGCTAGAGTAGGGACAGCTCAGATAGTTTCACTGTAGTGTAGTGAGACCATGTCATTCATACATACATTAGTGTATATGTAGAGTAGGGACAGTTCAAGTAGTTTCAGTGTAGTGTAGTGAGACCGTGTCACTAATCTTTACATTCGAGTATAGCTAGAGTAGAGACAGCTCATATAGTTTCACTGTAGAGAACAAGCCTGGAAAGTTATGCACAGCATTAAGAGGAGGGCCTACATGACTGTGTTTGCAGTCCAGGCTGTCGTCGGGCAGTTTAGGGGTCTTTAAGGATTGGACGGTGCCAGGGAGGGGCTAGGTGTGGCAGGGTGGGGATAATTTTTGGGTTTGGTCAGTAGGGGGTGGCTTGCTAAGGTCAGTTGGAGCAGGCACCCAGTGAGGAAACATTTCCCGCCCTCCCTCCCATATTGTTAGTGGGGAACACAATTTTAATTTCCGATACTGGTGGTGGGGTTTCTTTGTTGGTCATTGCTGGTGGGAAAGTGTACAGTTGAGCTCGCTGTAGGCTTTGGTGGTGTTATAGTTGGGGGCAGGGGTCGCAGGTTTTTTGAAGGTGGGCATGGTAAAAAATATGGTTGGTGGAGAATTATTGGTTGGGCCCATCTTGGTTATGGGTACCTGCTAGTAGATGTGACATCAGTATGGCGTAAAAAGGACTGGGGCTGTATCGGGTGGTAACTAATTGTCCCCGGTTCGGTGTAATTGCGGCTGGGGGCCGTGTTATGGAACCTGGTGTTTGATACAGTCAATTCGGTAGACTATGCTCACCTACAAATACATGGAGTTAAGAAATGTCAGTTTTTATACAGTTAGCTGGGAAAAGTTATGTTTTAGGGAAGGTAAAATAAAAGACCTATTGTTCAATTTTTTGTGTGTGTATTAATAAAAGGCCGCTGCGGCCATTTAAACTCCATCGGAGGTGTTGTGTCTTATTTATAAAGGGGGGTAAGTTGGGAATTGAAGTTGTGTATAGACAGCCAGGAAAGTGGCTGCAATACACCAGTCATGTAGTGAGACCGTGTCATTCATAATACATTAGTGTATATGTAGAGTAGGAACAGTTCAAGTAGTTTCAGTGTAATGTAGTGAGACCATTTCACTAATCTTTACATTAGTGTATAGCTATAGTAGGGACAGTTCAGATAGCGTCAGCGTAGTGATGGTTGAACACCGTATATTTGATTGCGTTACTGCCAGTTTAACGCCATTTACTTCTGTGTGCGTTACTGCCAGTTTAACGCCATATAATTCTGTGTGCGTTACTGCCAGTTTAATGCCATATAGTTTTGTGTGTTACTGCCAATTTAACACCATTTACTTCTATGTGTGTTACTGCCAGTTTAACGCCATATAGTTCTGTGTGCGTTACTGCCAGTTTGAAGCCATATAGTTTTGTGTGCGTTACTGCAAGTTTAACACCATTTACTTCTGCGTGCATTTTAACGCCATATAGTTCTGTGCATTACTGCACGTTTAACACCATATAGTTTTGTGCGTTATTGCAAGTTTAACGCCATATAGTTCTGTGCGTCGCTGTACATTTCACGCATTATATTGCAGTATATTATAGTGTATCCGTGGAGTGTGTCTGTGTAGTGTGAGTACTCTCCAAGTTTAACGTCATATATTTCTGTGTGCGTTACTGAAAGTTTAACGCCATTTACTTCTGTGTGCATTACTGCAATTTTAACGCCATATAGTTCTGTGCGTTACTGCACGTTTAACACCATATAGTTTTGTGCGTTATTGCAAGTTTAACGCCATATAGTTCTGTGCGTCACTGTACATTTCACGCATTATATTGCAGTATATTATAGTGTATCCGTGGAGTGTGTCTGTGTAGTGTGAGTACTCAAATTTAAGTGCACCAAACACCACTTTACATTGATTAAAGTGCATATACATACAGATTTCCACTTGTTCTTTACATTTGCTAATAAGCACCGCCCCCTCCCTCCCAATAATGTCTGGGAGGACAACAAGGAGAGGCAGACGTTCCTGTGGCACTGAAAGGGGGCCAGCAACAAATATGTCCACAGGCAAAGGTGGACATTGTGGTCAGCCCTCAGGCAGGGTATCATTTCCTCTGTTTAGTGAGATTGTCCGAGCAATCCAGCCACAGCATGCAGAGGAGGTGGTGGACTGGCTTACTAAACCTTCCTCATCTCCTCATTCTCTGTCACGCAAGCAGAGACAAGTGTGCAGTCCCCTGCAGTTGACAGAGTGGATAAGCCTGCCTCCTTGTCCACATCTATTCCTGTCATAGCCCCAACATCAGCCATGGAGGAGTCAGCTGAGTTATTTGACCACAGTGTCAGCCACTTGCTCCTTGATGATGCCCAGCCATTACTGGATTCAGATGTTGGTTCCGAGGTTGAGGATGACAGGAACATGAGCCTAGAGAGAGGGGAGAACACTGGTAGACAAATCAGCATTCATGTCCCCCCCAGCCACAGTGTATTGGCAAGTTGTCTCCAGTGGTAATGATAATGATGAAGATGGAGAAAATGGAGATGATGATGAGGTCACAGATGCAACTTGGCTGCCAGATAGAGCACAGGAGGAAACTGAAGGTGAGGCGGCACAACCGCAAGGAGGCCGACATCAAGAAAGAGTAGAGAGCAGCCACCCTATTCCATCACATTCTGAAGCTGTTATCTCTCAACTCACTTACCAAAGCTCAGCTGCTTATGCCTTTTCTGTTGCTATCTGCAAACTGTGGCTCAGGCACATCAAACCTGGCAAAAACACCAGCCATTTGGGTACCACATGCTTAACAAGGCATTTAACGTGCAACCACTCAGCCCGTTGGCAAGAGCACCTAAAAGCCACACAAAAGGGGCAAAAATCTGTCCCTCCTCCTTAGCCACTTCAGTCTGCCCCTGCTATACCGAGTCATGACCTCTCAGCAGCCTCCACTGACAGGGATGATGGTATAGCACAGGGTGTGCCAGGTCCTAGCAGCATATCTGCCAGCAGCACACCACCAGCTGGCAAATTTCTCTGCCCCATCTGCTGCAGTGGAAAAAAAATACAGTCCCTGCCACCCACATGCCCAGCATCTAAATGCAAGCTTGTAAAGCTGTTGGCTCTCCAACTTCTGCCTTTCAGCTTGGTGGATTCTGCCCCCTTCCATGAATTTGCACAATGTGCTGTACCACAATGGCAGTTTCCCAGTCGCTACTACTTTTCATGTAAGGCCGTTCCATCTCTTTACCATCACGTGGAAGGGAATGTTCTGGCATCATTGGGCAAGGCAGTCGGCCACTAAGTCCACCTTACTGCTGAAAAGTGGTCCAACAAGCATGGGCAGGGATGATATATTGCATTCACAGCACACTGGGTAACGCTGCTAGCAATTCGGAAGGATGCAGGACAGGACTTGGTGCTGCAGCTTGTTGTGCCCGCACGTCTCCATACTGCTGGGGGTGATGATGCCAGACCTGTGAGCTCTACCCCCTCCTCCTCCACCACCTCCATGCCTTCCTCTGCAGAATTGTCCAATGAACATCAGGTACCCCCTATGCGTCCAAAGGGCTATTCCATTAATCAAGCTAAAAAGGTGCCATGCAGTGCTTCAGCTGGTGTGTCTAGGGGACAGGAACCACACCAGGAATGGTGGTGTGCGATAATGGCTCAATACTCCTGTCCGCCCTTAGACAGGGAAAGTTGACACATGTGCCATGCCTGGCACATGTCCTTAATATGGTGGTGCAGCTTTTCCTAAATACGTACGCAGGGTTGAAAGATGTGCTAAAGAAGAGTTTGTAGCCATTTCAGGTGGTCATACACAGCCAGTGCTCGGTTGGCTGAAATTCAGCGGGAATTCCACCTGCCCATAAACCGCCTGATTTATGACATGCCCACCAGGTGGAACCTAACTTTGGCAAAGCTGCAGCAGCTATACATGCAGCAGAGGGCTGTCAACGAGTACCTGTGCGAGTACGGCACGAGGACAGACTCAGGCCGCCTCTGCTTTTTTTCCCCACACCAATGGCTGATCATTAATGATGCATGCACTCTACTGTCACCATTTGAGGAGGCCACAAGGATGGTGAGCCATGACAGTGCATGCATCAGTGACACAATCCCTGTTGTGTTCCTGCTGGAGCAGACTCTGCGTGGCATTATGGACAGGGCACTGGAGGCAGAGCAGCAGGAGGAAGAGGAAGACTTCCTTACCTCTCAAGGCCCACTTTATCCAGACACCATCATTCCTATGTCACAGAGCACACAGAAGGAGAGAGGGGAGGAGGATGAGGAGGAGGATTCTGGCAGTTTTGTAGGCTTCGAAGAAGAGGAAGACATACGTCAATCTGTAAGCGATGACTTTCCCACCACAGGACCCTTGGGAGTAGTACGTGGCTGGGAGGAGGAAGTTCCAGATGCTGTCATCCTGAGTGACCCCGAGGAGTCTGCTTCTCAAGCATCAGCAAATTTGAGGAGCATGGGCAAAGCCTGCGAAAGGACCCAAGAATACATGACATAAAGGAGAAGGATCATTACTGGTTGGCAACCCTCCTTGACCACCGTTATAAGGGGAAGGTCTCAGAACTCATCCCGTCCACACAGAGAGTCCAGAGGATTAAATCTCTTGAGGATACGTTAAAAAGGATTTTATTGAACATTTTTCCTGACTCCAGTAGCTTACAGTGTTGTGGAAAACATAGTTTTGAGGCGTCTGTTGGTCAAGAGAGGAGCATTGGAGAAGGCGTCTGCCTAAGTGATGCATTTCAGAATTTTTTTAGTCCTCGCCGCCCAGGGCTTTCAGCTTCCACATCCCATCAGTAGCGTTTGCATCACATGGTGGACGATTACCTTGGGGCCAAAACAGAGATGGAGAGCTTTCCAGTTGACGATCCACTGGCTTACTGGGTCATTAGAATAGACCACTGGCCAGAACTTGCCCAGTATGCTATTGAGTTGTTGGGCTGCCCTGCATCCAGCGTGCTTTCAGAACAGGCATTCAGTGCTGCAGGAGGTTTCATTACTGATCATAGAACGCATCTGTCCACAGACTCCATGGACCGTTTGACTTTTATCAAAATGAAACAGTCCTGGATTACCGACTATGAAGCCCCTGATGCCGATGTCACTGAAGTGTTTTTGGGATGTGGAATCTCTGCAGGACTTCGAGGCTGCCTAGCTTTGAGGGTATTCAATCATTTCATCTGGAAGAATGTTTTTGGTGTTTGCCAGATGCATATCATTGCATTTTTTTTACAGAAAGGCCATTTCTTGCCCTCATGAAGAGCACCTCTATAGGGTTATGGTGTGAAGGCACCACCGACACCCAAAGCCCAATTTTTCTGCACCCGTTACTTCTATCAAAAGTCAAAGTGACACCAGAATTTATCCAAAAAATCTCTAATCTTGTTCCCAGTGTACTACATTGTGGCCTCACCATACACACTGGCTCTTGCAGCTTGCAGGGAAAATGTCATTTTTTTTGGCTCTATAAATCAAAAAATCACTGCTCATTTAAAAATGTTTTTTTTTTTTACAACCTTTTTTTTTCATTGATACATGTCCACCAGAGCAGGATCCCAGGATCCAGACCCAATTACTTGCATATAAGCCTTCAAAATGGGCTCTTTTGATTTTTGACGTTCGGGTCCCATTGGCTTTAATGGGGTTCATTTTCAGGTCCGAACTCTCGGACTGTTCGAAAGTTCTGGTGCGAACTGAACAGGGGTCCGTTCGGCCAATCCCTCTCTAGCCTATATCTTGGTCCCTAACCTGACTATAGGCTATCAATGCTACCGGACTGCTACCTATCTAAATGGCCATCGGAAGCCTAACCTGTCACTACCCTGAGCTGTTTACCGTTCCCTAGGCTAATACTGGCTAGGAACCCCCCAGACCAAAAAGAGACACTGTTGCTTTAAACACAAACCAGTCACTTGATAGGTTATAATCAAATTAACTTTGCTCTCATGCACTTGAGAATAGCCCAAGTATATTGCAGTATGCAAATAGAAAGCGAAGAAGAGAAGCCTCTAACACAGGGATATGCAGATACAGTATCTCTGATTCCCACACAGGAGTGACCGTAATATAACAAACAGCTACACAGTGCAGTAACACTTGCCTATATTATTGTCCCCCTTCAGCCTGGAAGCAGCTCCTCTTGCTGGCATAGCATGTGGCTGGTCACTTCCTGTAAGATATCCACATATATAGCCTTGAGGGGTCTCCTGACCTTTTAACAAGGGCAGGAAACAACCTTTTAACAGGAAGAATCCGTTTGTAATAAGAACTCTATGATAGGTACCAGGCATGAATGTAAACAACCTTCAGACAGTGTACAAAATAACACTTCCCTACACCTGTAAATAATTATGATGCTTACAAACACTATGACAAAGGAGAAAAAGCGATAATCCTAAACAACTTGTCAGATGTTTGTTTTCACTTTCTAGATCCAGGACCATAGTGGAATTTGGATGCCATGGACAGCCTAGTTATCAAACCCCACTGCCATTAAGTAATTTCCTTTATTTTTTCCTTGAAGTAATCTTTTTCTGTTAATTGGTTTAATGCCAGTTAGTGGTGAAGGTGTGTCTAAAATGGTGGTAATAATACAGGGCATGTAACAGGTGCACAACGTAAACCCTTGCATATAACAAGTGAAGTGGATAGCCTCAGGTGATATACAAAGATTAAATAAATCCTCCTACATCAGTTATACCTGTTTATCAGCATCTCTCTCCAGGAGAGTGTTCTAAAACACACAGATCAAAGGATTTTCTCAGCTCTAGCAGGCAGGGGGCGGGGATCTGACATCACACACACTGCAGAGCTAGAGTATAGAGTTCAATGTAATCTGATAACTGAGTGGAGGGAAGGGACACACGCACTTTAACCACTTAAGGACCGGAAGGATTTCCAGCTTTAGGACCGGAGCCCTTTTTGCGATTCGGCACTGCGTCGCTTTAACTGACAATTGCGCGGTCGTGTGACGTTGACAAATAGAGCTTTCTTTTGGTGGTATTTGATCACCGCTGCGTCATTTCTGATCGCCGCTATAAACAAAAGAAGAGCGACAATTTTGCAAAAAAAAACAAATTTCTTACTAATAGATTACATGTTGACATTCATGGTTCCCTTAATGAACTGTAGCTCCCTAGTGCCGGCAACACTCATGCAGCCCCAGACCATGACACTCCCACCACCATACTTGACTGTAGGCAAGACACACTTGTCTTTGTACTCCCCACCTGATTGCCACCATATACACTTGACACCATCTGAACGAAATAAGTTTATCTTGGTCTCATCAGACCACAGGTCATAGTTCCAGTAATCCATGGCCTTAGTCTGTTTACCTTCAATAAGCTGTTTATGGGCTTTCTTGTGCATTATTTTTAGAAGAAGCTTCCTTCTGGGATGACAGTTGTGCAGACTAATTTGATGCTGTGTGAGCACTGACAGGCTGACCCCCCCCCCCCCCACCCCTTTAACCTCTGCAGCAATGCTGGCAGGACTCATACGTCTATTTCCCAAAGACAACCTCTGAATATGACGCTGAGCACGTGCACTCATCTTCTTTGGTCAACCATGGCGAGGTCTGTTCTGAGTGGATCCTGTCCTGTTAAACTGCTGTATGGTCTTGGCCACCATGCTGCAGCTTAGTTTTAGGGTCTTGACAATCTTCTAATAGCCTAGGCCATTTTATGTAGAGCAACAATTCTCTTTTTTTCAGATCCTCAGAGAGTTCTTTGCTATGAGGTGCCATGTTGAACTTCAAGTGGCCAGTATGAAAGAGTGAGAGTGATAACACCAAATTTAACACACCTGCTCCCCATTCACACCTGAGACCTTGTAACACTAACGAGTCACATGACACTGGGGAGGGAAAATGGCTAATTGGGCCCAATTTGGACATTTTCACTTAGGGGTGTACTCACTTTTGTTGCCAGTGGTTTAGACATTAGTGGCTGTGTGTTGAGTTATTTTGAGGGGACATCAAATTCCCACTGTTATACAAGCTGTACACTCACTACTTTACATTGTAGCAAAGTGTCATTTCTTCAGTGTTGTCACATGAAAAGATATAATAAACTATTTACAAAAATTTTAGGATTGTACTCACATTTGTGAAATACTGTATATATATATATAGAACTTCAAGTTGTACCGTGGAGTATCGTTTCTTGAGAG
>BLSH010419362.1:630899-674376 GCA_018402905.1 Glandirana rugosa
ATGGATTTTTTTTTTTTTTTCACTTTATATATATATATATATATATATTTATTTCACTTTTTTTTTTTTTTTAGGTATGCTTTCTGAGAGGGAACACATACCAAACATACTGTGGGATTTTCTTAAATCAGCCCACAAAAATAGAAATACACTTTAAGAAGTGCCTTCACTACTGCCTAATCGTATTATTCCTAATAAATAGTGTTGAAAAAATCTGTATAAAGCATAGTAAGTGATGTGCAGTATATAAAATGCCAAATAATAATCTCTATTCCTTGCAATACATTAGTGTTAGTGCAAGGATGTCAAACGCCATATCACGCGCCTCATCAGCATGATTGTATCTGTACGACTAGATGTCCAGAGCACCCCACCTTCCCTTAACCTCCCTGGCGGTATGATTATTTCAGATTTTTGGTGCTGAAAGCGGTACATTTTTTTGCATAGAAATTTGGCGTTTTATATTGTAGGCCTGTAATTATTAGGAATAACTCATTTAAATCTGTCCAAACAAGAGTCTAGTAGACATCTCGGGTATGATAACGTTTGAAACACAAAATCATAAATTATAATGTATATGAAATATATATATATATATAATATAATAAATAACTATAAATAATTATCAAAGATGATAATATAATAATAAAATGTATTCAATAATGTAATCAAACCAAAAACACTGAAATTTGCTCAGTTGCAGAATTGTCGCTGTTGTTACTTTCAGTGTCTGATGATAAATTTCCCTTAAAATCAGTATCACTCAATTCTGCAAATGATTCTTATTTACTATCGTTGTTTTCTAGCTGAGCAAATACTGCTTTTGACGTAAAGGGACGCTTTTTTATGCCATGGACATTCTCAAGTTTCCAGGCAGAAAGAATGACATATATAATATAAAAGTACATGCAGGGCACTGGACAAAGCACTAGGGACAAAGGGGATGTGAAATGATTTGATACAGTAATGTAATCTTACAGATTACAGTGTACTGTATGTTTACTGTGTGTTTCACTTTTTGAATTTCCCACCAAGCTCCGCCCCCGTGCAAAGCGACACTCGCAGGGAACGGAGGCCGGCACACAAAGGCATCGAGCGGAGGACACAGCCCACGGGGACATCGGGGGGTCATCACTAGATCCAGGGGACAAGGTGAGTAACGCTGCTTGGATCCAGTGATGTGATCCCAAATGTGGCTCAGGGTTACCGCTATTAGCAGTGAAAACTCACCCCGAGCCACACTCTGGAATACCATCAAGGAGGTTAAATCCGATGTCAAGATCCTCCCCACCATCAAAAGTCAAGAGTCCCCCACCATCCCTTACATCGGAGTGCACCCCCCTTGACTTGTGCTGATGCAAAAAGCTGGGAACAGAGCTAGGAAGCAGAAAGTGCAGGGTCTGTAGGAGGGCCAGAGGAGGGCTGGAGTCCGCTGCCAGCGTCTGCTTAATGCTGAGACCCGGGGAGGCAGAGACGAGGTGGTGCTGCAGCTACAAGAAGTACAAGATCTGGTGGAGGAGTTCTGTCCTCCTCTCTGCTGCTGACTGCTGAGACAAGGTGGGGGAAGAGACGAGGGGGGTGCTGCAGCTGCAGAATAGATGTGAAGGCCACATGAAATGGCCTGGAGGGCTGGGGGCCTTGAGTTTGACAAATGTGTGTTAGGGTCTGCATCAGTTTCATTGTAAAAAACACAAGGCTGGAATGCAGCCTATGTACCTGGGAGCTGATGTTGAGCCTCAGCCTGTGCTTAGCTAAGGGCCTGAAGAAATCCAGACTAAATGATCCTTGCTGGAGGCCATCACCCATGTAGGATGACCTAAGGAGGGATCCTGGTATGACGGAGGAATGTTGCATAGTAGCTGGTAAGTGACAGCTAATTTTGGGCATTGTGAGTAAGACCCCTGCTAAAGACTCTCGGTGTGCATGTGCTTGGTGAAGTCAATTTTGGAGCATCCTGCACCCCTATCCCTCTCCTGTTCAAGTATTCTGCTGTAAATCCACAAAAAAATACATTCTTTAGACTAGAGACTACATTTGTTGGTGTGCTTCGAACTCTGTCTGGTTCTGGCAGCCTCTGTACTCTGGCAAGGAAAACCCAGTTATTGTCAGCAGCCCCTCCAGGGGTGAGCGCTACACATGCAATGCAGATCAGTAGGTGGGTTGGCCCTCCAAGGGGTACCCCACTGGTAAAAGACATAATTATGAATAGACATCACGGGGCTCAATATGATAATGAAATAATATAGTGACTAAATCATGCCTTGTTAAGCTAAGCTGAGGACTCATGTATTAATCCCTTTATAAAATACTAATAATTGTATGCATCAACCACATTTATAGACATAGGTGATAATTTTCTTAAGTAGTTATTGTATTACAAAGGCATATTTAATTAATTTAATTGTCTGTTTGTTACTATAGCAACCTTGAAGCCATCATTGCTTTAAACTGCCAGCTCTACAACTGTGCTGGCATTCAAAAAGCAAAGTCAACTGGTGATTTAAAAACAAGTGCTTGGTTTTCTTTTAGACCCCTTTCACACCAAGGAGTTTTTCAGGCACTTTTGCGCTAAAAGTAGTGACTAAAAAAGCACCTGAAAAACTCCCCCAATACACCCCAGTGTGAAAGCCCAAATGCTTTCACACTGGGGCGGTGCGCTTGAGGGACAGTAAAAAAAGTGCTGCAAGCCGCATCTTTACAGCGGTGTGGGAGAGGTGTATTCAGCGCTCCTCCACCGCCCCAGCCCATTGAAAATAATGGGGCAGCGCTCCCGAAGCACTGAACACCACTTCGGGAGCACCGCAAACCAGCACTTTTAACCCCTGTTTAACCCCTTGTATAGCGCCGCTATAACAAGCTGTAAAGCGGCGCAAATTAGCAGGGTTTTACCGCTAGCGCTCGGCGGCCCCAATGTGAAAGGAGCCTTAATGATAAAGGTCCTGTGAACTTCAAAGATGAGTTAGTGAGTCTTTTTCCGACTATGCCAAGTGTGTGTGAGCCAGCCAGATTTCAACTGCTGCAGGGAGAGGCACAAACACAGGGCATCATTCCTGTAATTGCTTTACCTGCACCATTCCCCCTCCCTGTTTTGCCTGCTTCTTATTCCCCCGTGTGCCCCACTGTCACTGTGCCACCCCCCTTCCCTCCCTGCGTCGCTACCCTCCCCTCTCGCCCCGTTCCTTTTAATTAGACAGAGAGAGTGATCGGTACTGATCACTCCTGTGCCCATTGATAACTTAGTATTGTAAACTGTGTTATACAGAGAAAGGAAACTACCTACAGACAGCAGTAGCCTCATAAAAAAAAAAAATACTATACAGGCCACAGCACCCATGTGAATGAGCCCCAAGACCTCACTTGCATGCAGAACTTTTTATTGACTCGTGGGCGATTAGCTCCAAGTGAAGAGTTTTCAGACAGGTAATCCAGCCATATGCAAGTAATATAAATAATAAGGGCTTCCTGTGCATGTTTATTTGGTCAGTAAATAAAGCAACAGAAACAGCTTCCCCTGCAGGGGTAGAAAACATAGTCCCAAAACAAAAATCCAT
This sequence comes from Glandirana rugosa, assembly GCA_018402905.1. Taxonomy (NCBI): domain Eukaryota; kingdom Metazoa; phylum Chordata; class Amphibia; order Anura; family Ranidae; genus Glandirana; species Glandirana rugosa. The sequence goes on from BLSH010419362.1 coordinate 634,451, forward strand.
CAAATGAATATAAGTCTCCTGGCTAATAGATAGACTTCACTGGGTCAGCATCATTTCTGCAAGCATTTCCCTCACAGCCTGCCTCTTCCTCTCTCAGCACCACCACTGATGACACTCAGGTAAGTCAAAATTATATCTCAGGTGGGGGAGCAAGGTGTGGCCAGTGCTTAACCCCTTTGTGTCTACAGATCTTTCACTCATCTATCTTAAAAACCCCAAGATCCTATGAGGCAGATACACCCCATCTATCACTGACAGGGGCTGTCTGTCACACTCGATACAGTTTTATCTTATACATTTAGCAGGGATTTTGTAAGTTATGTTATGTTTGTATGTTTGTGTTCAATAATAATAATTTTAACATATTTTTAGTGAAAATATTGTTTTTGATATATTCGGGGGCACGATAGTACAAAAACAAACATCGCCCTGCCCCTGATCCTAACTAAGATAGCGTAGTGGCCCCATCATACCTCCGTGAGGTGAGGATCCATTATGGCATTGTCCATGGTTGGGTAGCTGTTCGTAAACCCCGGTTTTTTCAGCACCACACTTGCACCCACAGGTGAGTCTGTGATACACTTGTAAGCACGTTCCCCTGAAAATGTTTAACCCTTTCCCCAGAATGTAACTAACTACATAGAACGAGGTCAGAAGATTCCATGAAGGAATCCATAAGGATCTTAAACTGAGCTCAAAAGCAAGCAGGATGTACCCAAAAGCAGTTTTTTTTTTCCTGAACTTCAGGTGAAGTGTAATAAAGAATTTCCACCCAGTGTTACATTGGAGTAGTAGAGAGAATGTCTCAAAAAAATAATTGTTGAATGGATGTTGGTCAGTTGAATCTCCTACTACCTTCTTATGCTTTTCGGGGAATGAGATCTCTGTTTTTGGGTTCCCAAGGTTTGCCCACTTACCATGGCCATTATTAAAAAATATTACTCAATCTGTAGGATCTCCAATTATCAGATACGGCCTGAAGAAGGGGCGTAGGCCTCGCAAACGCATCGCCGTTATTTGCATCCCCACGTTGCCGGAGTCGGAAGTGAAGTAACGGTATACTGGAAGTGTATGAGGATATGCCGGGAGCCACCGATGGAGCCCTCGGACCCACAGACAGTCCCTACCTGATCTCATCTGGAGCCTAGCAGATCCTACAGTGGGCGCATGCACAGCTAGCAGTGGCTGAATACTGCAATGCTTCATATTATACCAGCTTTGTGAGTAGGTTTTACATCTTCCAATAAATTGTTGTTTTTAAAGGTACACTTAGAGGCGCACCTTTCTTGTGTTTCTCTCCATTATAGAAGATCGGTTTACTTCTTAAAGGTTCAGCCCTTCAGTACACAAGACATTTATTGGTCTTCATGGACTATATGTCAGAACTTTTAACTTATGCAACACCACCTTCTTATTGGTGGCAGATCTGGTTTATTCCACAACTTTCCAGTGCGCTGTCAAGTGTATTGCCATCGCTAGACTCCTCGAAAGATAAAAGAGACCATTTTGTGATCTAACCCCTGTGTCCATGTCCACATCTGAAATAAATATTTAGAGCAGAGTGACACTTTAAAGCCCCACAGTAGGCTGACAAAACAATCCTCAATGTAGCATGATGCTAAGGAGCTGTTAACGAACAGTAACTGAACGTGTGCTGAGGCCAACTGCAGGATTGGCAGTGGTAGCATTGTTTGAAAATACTAAAATGAACATTGGCTGCCATGTTGATTAACACTAATGCTGCAATCTGAATTCTCTTTTACATCTCCAGCCTGCAGGAGCTGTAATGTTTTGTTTGAGTGTGCCAGCAACAATAGAGATTGCTAGCTGCTAAAGAGCATCAAGTGACTATGTGTACAAGTCCTTATTCAGGTGGAGCATACAGTCTAATTTACAAACCAGGCACGAAGGAAGCTATTCAAGCCCACAGAAAAATAAAAGTGTAACCTGATCCAAGGTCCTTGGCAGGTCTCTGGGTACCATTATTTCATAGGCAAATCTGTCTGCTATGAGATACCTTGGCATGGTGTGAGCCTGTCTGCATAGTACTGGCCCAATGCACCACTGATTACAAACTACAAATTCTAATTCCCCTTTCAGTGCTAAACCTTGAGTACAGTCTGCTGCGGTGTCACAACTCTCTTTCTTGGCAACCTTGAAGGAGAATTTATCATCCACGCACTAATTGTTATGGGCAGGCCATTGCCTTATTAAGACACAAGTTGCAAGGCTGTATCCAGTACTGCCATCCCCCAGTCACTGCTCTTACAGACATGGCTTCTGTTGCAATGCTCTGTGTTTCAAGAGCATATTTATTGATCAGAGAGAAGAATATTCTTAATGTGCACTAATTTACCTCGATCAGCTGGCCAGATTTTGCTGAACACAGCACTCATCAGTAATAGCAACACATTTAGAGGTCTGCTGTATCATTTGCACTCAACAGGGTTGAATGTTATGCCCTTAATGCCACTGGACCAGCAGGGAAATCACAATCTGATAATGAATGTTTACGGTTCAGAGAATAAAATGATTTTTAAATAGTCCCCTTGGTGCTTAGTACAGCGCCCATCAAATTTACAGACTGTAAGTTTTGCTCTTGCTAACAACCAAGAGCAGTTAGTACACCAGCATATAACAACATCATTTAGTGAGGTAGGCATATTTTTCAAATAGATATAGTAATAATGTTTTACATTAGGTAAAAAAGGAAGACTGGTTGGTTGGATATTGGTTCTCCACCTCATACAAGCCTGTTTATTGGTGCCTTCTTTATGTAATGCATGCTATTGCATGCTATTGCCACAATAAGCTGTGATTTAAGGACCAGCAATGTCACAGAAATTGAAAATCTCTAATCATGCTTAAAGCTGAACCCTATGTATGCTCTTAATTGCATAGATACGTGAATCTAGATTGGGCCAATCTAAATATACATATTTCATGCCTGATAGTCGGCACTACCACAGTTGTTATCTTTCGGGTCCTGTGGCTTCCCCTCTGCACAAACTGACCACAGGCGGTCACTCACTTGGCACTGCCACCATTTAGAGAACTGCCTAATATTTTAGTAAGTTCTGAGATTGGACAAGGATTATATAGTCACTGTCTATGCTCTCTACCTTGTCCAATCAGAGAATATCTTGTGATTACAAACACAATCAGCGCAAATAGGGTGTGATTAACTAAATCTAAGCTGCTGACACAGAATAAATGATTTCACTTCACTCAAATCAATATTAAACCAAATAATAAGTGCAGCGCTATATTCAAAATATATACTAAAGTGCTCATGAATAGTGCAAAATTAATACATAAATGCTAATCATTTAACATACAATGTGATCAATCCCTCCCAACATGTATTCAGTACTAAATAAAGTGCAATAATAGTGCATAGCATATATCCACATATATGGGCAAACAGTAGTGCAAGCAATAAACAAGTCCAAAAAGGCAGTTCAGTTAGTGAAAAAATATTTGTGAAAAACGTTTAGGCCCCTTTCACACGGGCGGATCGTTCAGGTCCACCTGTCAGTTTTTCATGCGGACCCGAACGGACGCTCCATTGCTCTCTATGGAGCGACAGATGTCAGCTGTGACATGTCCGCTGACACCAGATCCGCTCCGATCCACCAAAAACAGATGGATGGAAACCCTATTTTCCATCCGTCTGGTGGATCGGATGAACACGGACAGACGGTCCGTGTTAATCCGATTCTCCATAGTGCATTCTCCATTCTCCTTAGTGCAGAGACTGTCCTGTCATCTGCCGGCTTAGCGGGGATCAACGGATGGATCCCCGCTCAGCAGCGGAGCCCGTCAAAACGGGCTCCGCTAGTGTGAAAGAGCCCTTAATCAGTAAAGCGGAAATATATTGCATCAACAGTCTGTCACTTTTCTTTTTCAACATGCTATGCTTAGCGGGGATCAACGGATGGATCCCCGCTCAGCAGCGGAGCCCGTCAAAACAGGCTCCGCTAGTGTGAAAGAGCCCTTAATCAGTAAAGCGGAAATATATTGCATCAACAGTCTGTCACTTTTCTTTTTCAACAGGCAAATTAGTAAAAGAAAAATAGATCCATAGGTGGAAAGCGCTGAGAGTGAAGGCACCAATCGTGTTAAAGGATTCACATCACACGTGTCAAATTCTTATCCTTCACCAACTATATTGGCCTCTCACCTTAGCAAAGTAGAAAGACAGGTATTAACCCTCTTTGGGATCTATTATGGCTTCCCATGTGCTTGTGTGCCTCTCAGGCTCAATCATCATTGCTTCCAACCAAAAGATTAACCATCCACGTTCCTCTAAGTCAATCTCCAATACTCCAAATAAGTCATTAAGGCATGGAAAAGAAAGGGACAGGATCTAATGCTCTCAGTTTACTTGCTTTTATTCTCGCCCCAAACAATAAAAAACACTTACAAGAGAAAGTACTGTGAAGCCGTGCGAGCTGGGGATAGCATGGACTCAATAGCTGCAAAGTGACGTGCGAGTGCTGGCTCCTCCCTCTAGGAGCCTGCACTGTTATGCACTAATATTGCACTTTATTTAGTACTGAATACATGTTGGGAGGGATTGATCACATTGTATGTTAAATGATTAGCATTTATGTATTCATTTTGCACTATTCAAGAGAATATCTTGTGTTCATTGAAAAAAAGTTAAGGTGTTCTGTGGCTGGGGACAGTGCTGAGTAAGTGGCCCTCTATGGTCAGCTTGCAGTGGGGCAACCAATTGGCACAGTTGGCAAGGTAGTGACCATTATAATATGTGATGCCGACTACTACAGTGATTTTCAAACTGGTCACTGGAAGTTCAACATGGCACCTCATGGCAAAGAACTCTCTGAGGATCTGAAAAAAAGAATTGCAGCTCTACATAAAGATGGCCAAGACCCTAAAACTGAGCTGCAGCACAGTGGCCAAGACCATACAGAGGTTTAACAGGACAGGTTCCACTCAGAACAGGCATCGCCATGGTTGATTAAAGAAGTTGATTGTAACGTGCTAGGCATCATAGCCAGATATCCAGAGGTTGTCTTTGGGAAATAGATGTATGTGTGCTGCCAGCATTGCTGCAGAGGTTGAAGGGGTGGGGGGTCAGCCTGTCAGTGCCCAGACCATACGTCGCACACTGCATCAAATTGGTCTGCATGGCTGTCATCCCAGAAGGAAGCCTCTTCTAAAGATGATGCACAAGAAAGCCCGCAGTTTGCTGAAGACAAGCAGATTAAGGGCATGGATTACTTGAACCATGCCCTGTGGTCTGATGAGACCAAGATAAACTTATATGGTTCAGATGGTGTCAAGCGTGTGTGGCAGCAACCAGGTGAGGAGTACAAAGACATGTGTGTCATGCCTACAGTCAAGCATGATGGTGGGAGTGTCATGGTCTGGGGCTGCAGGAGTGTTGTCAGGACTGGGGAGCTACAGTTCATTGAGGGGACCATGAAGGCCAACATGCACTGTGACAGACGATGGATTGGCCAAGCATGTCTCCAGACCTAAACACTATTGAGCATCTATGGGGCATTCTCAAATGGAAGGTGGAGGAGCACAAGGTCTCTAACATCCACCAGCTCTGTGATGTCATCATGGAGGAGTGGAAGAGGACTCCAGTGGAAACATGTGAAGCTCGGGTGAACTCCATGCCTAAGAGGGTTAAGGCAGTGCTGGAAAATAATGGTGGCCACACAAAATATTGACACTTTGGGCCCAATTTGGACATTTTCACTTATGGGTGTACTCAATTTTGTTGCCAGCGGTTTAGACATTAATGGCTGTGTGTTGATTTATTTTGAGGGGACGCCAAATGTACACTGTTATACAAGCTGTACACTCACTACTTTACATTGTAGCAAAGTGTCATTTCTTCAGTGTTGTCACATGAAAAGATATAACAAATTTTTTCTTTTGTGAGATACTGTATATCATAGTGCCTACTGGTGCCATATTTTCACATTCAGTGTGTCTAAACTCTTCAAGTATTAGCTTGAACATAACACTGACAGTACTGTACAATTGTAAGTCACAGCTTACACCAGTTTCCACTTGCACAGAATGTGATTAGTGCTCAGCAGATAGCAATAGGCAAGATGGTTCTGTTAATGCAGGGAGTTTTATTAGCACCCACATGCTACTAAAACCCCCCAGGATGCTGTGGCATGTCTCCTCATATAAATCATACTCTCATATTACCTCCCTCACCCTTCTGCTTCTCCTAACCTCTGGAGGTATCCCCAAATCCTGGGCCTCCTTTATTTAACTGTACCCAGCTGCAATCTACACAATTTAGTTTTCATTCATCTTCCCAAAACCAGCCTCCCCTTCTCCTGTGCCCTCTGGAATGCCCGCTTTGTATGTAACAAACTCACCTCTGTTCATGACCTCTTTGTCACCAACTACATTGTCTACTTGCTGTCACTGAAGCCTAGCATTATGAATCAGACACTGCTTCTCTCTCCCATGTTGACCTTCTCTGGACTCATTCCCCTAGACCTAGTGGACGCAAGGGAGATGGAGTGGTTCTTCTATCACCCCCCTCTCATCATTTGAAGCTCACTGTATACGTCTATTTTCTCCAATTTCCTTAAGAATCTACCAGCCCCCTGGGCCATTGTCAGCTTTCCTTGATGACTTCTCTGCCTGGCTATCCTACTTTCTCTCTTCTGAAATTCCCTCAATCATGTTCAGTGACTTCAACATCCCTGTTAATACTAACACTCCTGCTACTTTTAAACTTCTTAGTCTAACCTTCTCATTTGACCTAAAGCAATGGGTACATACATGATTTTACTCACTCTGATGGCACCACCCTCAACCTTGCATTTTCCTATCTATGCACCACGTACAACCTCTCCAACAATCCTTTTTTCTTTCTGATCACCAGCTTATTAGTTTCACTCTCTCCCTGTCTTTCCTTCCATCTGCCTAACAATTACTCATAGAAACCTTTGTCGCTCAACCCCTCTCTTCTCTATTCTTTTACTGACCACCTCTATGACAAAATCTCCTGTTCTGCCCCAATCTAGCCATTTCTTTCTACAATAGATCCCTGTCCTCCGCCCTGGATGAGCTTGACCCCTCACTACACACAGAATCAGGCCCTGACCCCTACAACCCTGGCAAACAGATGACACCAGTAGTCTCAAAAAACGTAGCTGCACTCTCTAGCATCTGAGGCGTAAGACTAAGTCTCACAAAGACTTTAGCCAATATAAATCTGCCCTACAAAAATACTTGCCTCCACACTGACAAGCAGACCTATTTTATCACTTTCCTTAACACCTTCTCATCCAGTTGAGAGAGAAAACAGGTGGATGGCTGCACTCCAATCAAAAAATGCTTTATTACAACAAAAAGTAGATACTATCCATTTACAGCAAGCAAGCAAGCAGATGAAGCAGCTGACGCGTTTCATGCCTCTTACTGGCACTTAATCATAGCTGTGATTATCTTCTCATCCTGTCCCTGTCAACTCTTCTCTACCTTTAACTCTCTACTTTGTCATCCACTGCCATCACCCACTAACTCAATCACTGCCCAGGAGATCGCCAATCACTTCAAAAAAAAGATTGATTCATTTTGTGATGAAATCTCCACTCTGCAGATACCCCCACCCCCACTTCACACCCCATGTCCACAGGTTCAATCAACACTCCCCTTATTCAACCCTGCTACTATAGACAAGGCTGCTAAACTTATTTCTAGACCACCTAACCATCTGTCCCCTGGACCCAGTTTCCTCTCAAATAATGCGGTCATCCTCTGACTCTATCCTACAATCTATAACCCACATCTTAAATCTCTCCCTCTCTTTTGGCATCTTCTGCAATTCTCTAAAACATGCACTAGCCACCCCCATACACAAGCCTTCCTTGGACCCCACCTTCTTAACAACCTTTGCCCTATCTACTTGCTCCCCTATTCCTCCAAACTGGTCTACAACTGACCTCATTGAGAATAACCTTTTTGATCTCCTTCAGCCTGGATTTCGCCCTCAACACTCTCTTAAAACTGCTCTCCTTAAACTACTCTCCTAAAACTCACAAACGACTTATTAGGCCTCATACACACGGGCGCATCTAAAAAAATAAACAAAACGTCGGGTCCGACGTCAAGGAAAAAAAGTCGACGTTTTTCGGCGTTATGCATTGGCGTTTTTGAGCGTTTTTGAGCGTTAGTGAGCGTCGGCGTCAATAGGCGTTTTTTTAAAAAAATCATCCCTCTGCTATTTTTCAACCTAAAAACGTCGGCGTCAAAAAACGCCAGAAAACGCCGGTACAATATTAGGTGGCGTTTGTTGGCGTTAGTTGGCGTTTGTTGGCATATTGTGGCGTCGGCGTCAAAAAACGTCAAAACGTTACAGCCTCAGAACGCGATGGCCATGGGTTCTACTTTCTGCTCACTAACGCCGACGCCACCTACAGCTCAGAAACGCCGACGTTTTTATGGGGCCATTGACTAACATGGAGAGCTGCAAAAAACGCCAGAAAACGCCGGCGTCAAAAAACGTCCGTGTGTATGAGGCCTTAACAGCAAAAACCAATGGACACTATTCTGTACTCCTACTTTTGGATCTTTCAGCTGCCTTTGATACGCTTGACTACCCCCCTCCTCAAAAAAATGTACTCCTTTGGTCTCCGTGACTTTTCTCTTTGTTGGCTCTCATCCTACCTATCCCATCGCACCTTCAGTGTCACTTGCAATTCTACTTCCTCCTCTCCTCTTCCTTACTCCATTGGGTTCCCCCAAGGTTCTGTTCTTGGACCTCTCCTATTCTCAATCTACACCTCCTCCCTGGGTCAGCTGACAGCCTTCCTTGTCTTTCAATATCATTTCTACTCTGACAACACCCAAATCTATCTCTCTACCCCTCAGTTCACTCCATTTGTCTCCTCATGAATATCTAATTTACTAACAGAAATTAGGCTTGTGCAATTCGTTTTTACGGAATTTTGCAAAATTCGGCAATTCGGACGAATTCCGAATTTCAAATTTTGAATTTGGAAAATTCAGAAATAAGAAAGAACATTTGAAACAACAATAAATAACTATTATATTATAGGTATTGGAATTTCCTTGAAAATGTGGCTGTTAGTGAACTTAAATATGAAATTTATCACTGACAGCCATATTTTCAAGGAAATTCCAATACCTATGATTTAATAGTTATTTATTAGTTAGTTATTATTTCAAATGTTCTTTGTTATTTTAGAGTTTTCAGATTCCGTATTTTCAATTTCGGATTGTCGGCTGTTCCAATTGCCGAATTACCACAATTGCCGAATTACCGCAGCTGCCGAATTAACGCAAGTTTCCGAATTACCGCAGTTACCGCAACTGCCGAATTACCGCAAATTTCTAAATTTCCGAATTACCGCAATTGCGGAATTACCGTGAATTTCAGAATTACCGCAATTGCCAAATTACCACAAATTACCGAAATTGCTGAATTGCCGCGAATTTCCAAATTTTTTGAATTTCCGAAAAAATGTAAAAACGAAAAAACCGAAAATGAACAAATCTTTCAGCCATGCCCAAGTCTAACAGAAATATTAGTTGGGATGTCATACCACTCCCTCAAACTCCATGTGTCCAAAACCAAGCTCATAATATTTCCTCCCCCACATGCCCCTTTCCCTTGACTTCTCTGTCAAGATCAATGGTACAACCATGAACCCATCCCCGCTTTCCAAGGTGCTAGGCATTATCCTGGACTCTGAAGTCCCCACATCAAATCACTTTCCAAAGCTTGCAGCCTCAACCTCAACCTGCAAAATCTCCAAAATACGTCCCTTCCTAACCATCTCCTACTCTTTCCACTTTTAGGCGATCCCTGAAAATATTTCTCATCAGAGAAGTCTATCCTGTCTTTCTCAATTATCCATTTTAGATTGTAAGCTCTAATGAGCAGGGTCCTCTGATTACTCCTGTATTTAATTATATTCTAACTGTACTGTTTGCCCTAACATTGTAAAGCGCTGTGCAAACTCTTGGCGCTATACAAATCCTGTATAATAATAATAATACTTATAAATAATAATAGTAACTTTGTCCTGACACCAGAAACCTATTATCTCTCTGGTGCACCCTCCAATCAGTAGAACAATGAGCAGAGACCATTGAACAGAGGGCTTTATCCTGCCTGCTGTGTGTGTAATAAAACCAATGGAGGCCTCTAGCAGATGAACTATAATGTGTGGAGGCCTATTAATTAGAATAGCTATATATTGTATGTTTGCTGTCTGTGGAGAACAGCTTGTGCCTTCATTGTGTATAACACAAGTGCCCTCTACTGCCCATTCTGCAAAACTGCATGATCATAAAAAAAAACCTCATTCCACCCAGCTAAGGCTGTCAAGCTGTTGTTATCTTTCATTTACCAAAACAGCTGAGGGCCTGTTCATATCGGAAATGCTTCAAAATGCCAGGCATATACCAGCATTGATGTATGAGCAATTATAGATGGTTTCAAGATATTCTGAAGCTTTTTGCATGCTTTTCAATGCATTTCACAAGCGCTTTAGTAGCATTTTGTAAGCATATTGTTTGGAGGCATTGAACACTTTATGTGCAATTTATAAGCATGAAAAAGCTATGACAGGCTCGTAATGTGAAAAAGTCCCAGAAATTGAGAGTTGTATAGTGAATACATTACAGAAACACAATCCGGGAAGTAATGCAAACCTAACAAGCTGTGCAATGCTTTATAATATGCTCAGGAAAGATTTTTATACCACTATGCTATGTATAAGGCATAAAAAACAAACAACCACATGCAGCAATGTAAAAGTGCCAACAAACTTTAGCCTTAATTTAGCCTGACGCAGTATTTTCAAAATTGTACAAATTTATTTTTTTCTACAAATATTATTTTGCAGTAATGATTCACTTTAATTTAAAAAATCTAATTGACAAACATAAAAAACCCAAAAATAAAAAATAATACCTTTTTATCAGTGCCCACATTCATATTATAGTGTAATGTTAATCCTAATGCAATTGCCACCACACTGAACCTCCTGGCACAGAAGGGTTTCTAGAGCTATAGACTCCATGCAGTTTTGCACTGAGGATCAGTGAATTTACAAAAAAAGACAGTCTGGGGGAAAAAAAAAAAAAAGTCAGCAGCTACAAATAATGTACCGGCATTTCTAGTAAGGGAAACTGGCAGTGAAGGCTTCAGCCGCGCGGGTGGCAGAGAACCAAGATCACCTGACTCTTCCCAAATAAATAGTCTATCCCAGCATGCTTGGCAGTCGAAAGAAGTCCCCTGCCGATTGGCTGAGACAACATATCCATTCATAACCTGTGTTAAATGTGCTCCATCATTCTAATGTCAGAAGCAGCAGTGCCACCCTGTGACAGAAGAGAGAGACTACACATCAGACTGAGGCTCAGGGCAAAAAACAGTGGATACATTACCAATTAGCCAGGCTAGTTGCCACTTAGCACAACTAAATTTGTTAGCAGCCCTGTTTAGGACCAAGGTGCTACAAGTCAATGAAATTGGAAGTGGGATCCACCTGTCTATGGCCAATTATAATGGGAGCAGAAGGCAAGATTACTACCACTCAATGATAACAACACTAAGGTCTAAGGTCCACTGCCTCCAGGAACATTGTGTGCATTAAGTTCAAATGTTCTACCCCTATATTCATGGGCTTCCTTCTGCATTTCAAAAGCATATTATTAGGATAATTCATCCCTATTGACCTCTGTGTGTTCCTGTAGTGGAAGCATTAGACTTCAGAGCCAGAGACTGATGTGCAGCATGTGGAATTTGTTAGCAAAATATAAATAAATAATACAAATGAAAATGAAACTTACACTTTTTAAAGTGTGACAGAAAGTGTGCAACTGGCTGGATCACCAGGTGAAAAAAGGAGAAAAATCCTAAAAAAAAAAAAAGAAAACGAATGCAGCCAGCATGTTTAACCACTTCAGCCCCGGAAGAATTTCCCAGGTTAGGACCAGAGCACTTTTTGCGATTCGGCACAGCATCGCTTTAACTGACAATTGCGCGGTCGTGCGACGCTGTACCCAAACAAGATTTACGTCCTTTTTTTCCCACGAACAGAGCTTTCTTTTGGTGGTATTTGATCCCCTCTGCATCATTTCTGATCACCGCTATAAACAAAAGAAAAGCGACCATTTTGCAAAAAAAAACAAATTTCTTATTTTTATATAAAAAAACATTTTTTTCACCGGTTTTGGCCGATTTATATTCTTCCTCATATTTGTGATTAAAAAAATCGCAATCTGCGTTTATTGATTGGTTTGCGCAAAAGTGGCCGCGTTTATGGATGGTGAGAATTAATTTCTGGAGTCTTTATTTTATTTTTATTTTTTTTTTTACTAGTAATGGCGGCGATCTGCGATTTTTAGCGGAATCAGCGGATCAGAAATTTAAATGTCCACTGATTACTGTATAAATGTCATTGGCAGTGAAGGGGTTAACCTGCAGGTGGAGATCTAGGGGTTAACTATGTTCCCTGGGTGTGTTCTTACTGTGGGGGGGTTGGGCTACCATGGGCATGATCTAACTGATCCCAGTGACAGGGATCAGTAGATCTCCCATGCCCCCACTAACAGAGCGGGGAACCGCCGTGTTTACATCGGCGGTTCCCCGCTCTTTGCCTGTGGCCACTCATCGCGGGTCGCCGGCGGACATCGGGTCCGCCTGAGCCGTGGCACACTCCTCAGGAGTGCGGCGGGCGAGCGCCCCCTAGCGGCCATTCGCAGATCGCCGCCTTTTTACGGCGATTCGCGGCCAGCGTCCACACTGCCGCCCTAAATAGACGGTAGGCAGTGTGGAACTGGTTAACAATTGGTAAGCTGTAATATATTTAATTATATTTTTGTTTTTGGGATTAATACCGCTTTAATCTCACAACTAGCAAATGTAACTTTCATTGAGACAGCATCTATATTGCTATAAGTTTATAGGAAACATCAAAAACACATGTCGTATTGGGCGGAGCCGGCAGCCGGAGCGGATGGACGTGCAGTGAGAGAGCTCCGACTGCCTGGGGGAATACAGCGTGCTACAGCGGCCCACAGCAGCTCCCGATCAGCTCACTCAGCCCAGCCAGAGCTGGACATCAACATGCGGGCAGCGGGGAAGCGCAAGGAGCGAGAGGGGCCGAAGAAGATCCAAGACTTCTTCGCCCCAGCTCCGGGACGGCGTGGCCAAGATGGCGCCGCCGCCACTCCACTGAACAGCACGGCGGCTCCCAGGAGAGGAAGCGCGATGGCCCAGGAGCTCATTTCCTCAGGTGAGCACACAGGGGAGGAATACCCCCTGCCGAAATCCCCCTCTGACAGCCCCATTAAGCAAAAGAGGAGAACAGAGAGGAATGAGGGCTCAGCCAGCACCACGGGGGAGGGGGGGAGGAGATGGAGGAAGCAGTCTCCTTTGCCCAGCAGCTGGATGCATTCCCAACCTCAGGGCAGGCCATTACAGATGACATTATGAAAGGAATGCTACTGTCATTGAGGGGAGCAATACAGCAGGACATGGAGAACTTTATTCATGTGACTAAAAGAGAGATCAGCAATCTAGGTGACAGAGTGAGCTTTATAGAGTCAAAAATGAGCGACTTCTCCCTGGCACACAATGAAGTGGTGGACGCTCACTACAGCACCAAAGATGAACTGTCGGCCCTAAGGGCAAAGGTCACAGACCTGGAGGACAGGGCGCGCAGGAATAATCTTAAATTCAGGGGTATCCCGGAAGCTATTAAGCCAGCGGAACTGCGCACCTACCTACAACAACTAATTAGCGCCACACTGCCAACCCTGCAACCCATCGACCTGACTATAGACAGGGTACACCGCCTGCCAAAACCACCCCACCTGCCAGACAAGATCCCTCGTGATGTGATTGCTAAACTGCATTTCTATCAAACTAAAGAACAGCTCATGCTCTTCTCCAGGAAAAATCTGTCCTTGCCAGATCCGTATGCTGGCATAGCAATATACGCCGATCTCTCAAAAGCGACTATGGAGGCGAGGAGCAACCTGGTTCCAATAACGAAAATTCTACGGAACCATAAAATTCTGTATAAATGGGGCTTCCCGGCGAAACTCATTCTGGAAAAGCACAACGAGACCTTCATCATACACACACAGGAAAGAGGTCTGGAGTTGCTCCGGAAGTGGGGCCTACTACCTCCAGATGACGACATCGCACCGCCAACCAAGTCGCCGCAGAACGCACAGCGTCAAGATCATCAGAAAAAGAGCACTTCCCGTTAACAGACCCGGAATTCATGATGCCATACTCCAAAAAATCCAAAGATCATCAAACTTTCCAATTGCCTTCGCTCAATGCAACATCTTTCACAAGAGCTGAGGGAGCCCTCCACCAGGCTTACGGCCGTTGAGAGTAAGTCCCTACTTGTTTAGTTGACTTTTTCGTGTAAGAACACTTGGTAAATAAGTGACCCCCTTTACCAGAGAGCTGCAGTTATGACAGCTTTACCTAAACTGTTCGAGATTTCTACTGTTCGAGTTGGCTTTACAGCCTTGTTACCTCTTCGTTTTTCAATATTTGCTCCTACCTTGGCTCTCAGCCAGGCACGACATCCCAAATTTGCTCCTCATGGGTCTTGCGTGGTCCTACGATCCTCCGCAACACCTATGGATATGACTATACCACTAGATGGTCCAACAGCGTTCTTTTTTACAAGGCTATGTCTCTGAAAATGATGTCTTTTAATGTGAGGGGCCTAAACAATCCCTGTAAGAGACGTTCAATGTGGAAAACTGCTTTGGAACGCCACTGTGATATCGTGTGCATACAAGAGACTCATTTTGAAGCAAATAAGGCACCAAAATGCTCCCACCCAAAGTTCCCTCATGTTTTTACTGCCAATGCCTCTTCTAAACATAATGGGGTCTTGGTGGCAATAGGGGACAAGGTCTCCTTTTCCCAACAAGACCTAATCACAGATGAAAAAGGAAGATTCATTATCTTGGTGGCAGAAATTAATAATGCCCTTTACACCCTGGTCAATTTATATGCGCCAAATGTCAGGCCTAAGCGATTTATTGCAAGGACATTGGCCAGGGCTAAACGGCTCCAAAAGGGGAAACTAATAATCTGTGGAGATTTTAACATGATAATGGAAAGGGGTTTGGACTCTACCGCTCAGAGTAAAAGGCATAGGCAGGAGTTAGCTCCACTTTGTCATAAGGAGGGCCTTTACAACCCTTGGAGGTGCCTCCACTCCATGGAAAAAGACTACTCCTTTTACTCTGCGGTACACCAGACTTATTCAAGAATTGATTTTTTCCTTACTGACAAATATGTGTTGCAAAATGTTGTCAAAGCTGAGATACTCAACATTACTTGGGCAGACCACGCTCCCGTTACGATTGACCTTTTAGATCACAATAGGCCTACCACTACGGGACTTTGGAGGAATAACACCTATTTGTTATCCCACCCATCACACAAAAAACACCTTGAAACTAAATTGAAGGAGTACTTCCAGCTCAACGACTGCGACCAGATGTCCCCTCTGACCGTATGGTGCGCCCATAAAGCGGTCATGAGGGGACACCTCATCCAGATCGCTGCTAGGGAGAAAAGGGAAAAACTGCACCAAATCACCCAACTACACCAATCTATAGCTGACCTGGAAAGCAAACATAAAAAGAATACAATAGGTAATACAGACATTTTGAAAGAGCTGACGAATTGTAGAGAGAAGCTAAAAGCCATCCTTAACACAGAGTATGACACCCATTTCAAACGCCTGAAAGTTTCCTGGTACTCCCAGGGAAACAGAGCAGGCAAACTGCTAGCGGCCCAATTAAAACAAAAACAACAAAAAACCACCTTGAACAAAATTATCCACCATAGCTCGGGGGTAACCTTCCGAAACCCTAGAGACATCGCCAACGTCTTTAAAGACTACTACCAGGCCTTGTATAATTTGAAAACGGACGAATCAACACATCAGCCATCTAACGTTGAAATAGAGTCCTTCTTAAATGAAATAAATGTTCCTAGCCTAAGTGAAGAGTCACAAAAACAACTCAATGCTCCCATCACGGAGAAAGAAATAATGGACGCAATACAGGCCCTTCCCCCGCACAAATCCCCGGGAATTGATGGATTCTCGGCGGAATATTACAAAATATTCGCCTCTCAATTAACCCCGCACCTAAAAAACTCATTTAATACTGCTATCTCACTAGGCCAGTTCCCCCAAGAGATGCTACAAGCGGTAATAATAACTATCCCCAAGCAAGGAAAGGACCCTACTTCTCCCCAAAATTTCAGACCCATTTCACTTCTGAACACAGATTTAAAGATCTTCGCCAAAATCTTAGCTAATAGGCTGTTACACGTAACTCCCTCCATCATAGGTCTAGATCAAGTAGGCTTCGTCAAAGGCAGGCAAGCGGGCGATGGCACACGGCGCATGATCAACCTTCTCCACAGGGCGGAAAAAAAGCACCAACCATGCGTCTTTTTGGCTCTTGACGCGGAGAAGGCCTTCGACAGGGTCCATTGGGGATACCTGTCGAGGGCCCTCATGAAATTTGGCATTATAGGTTCTCTTCATAAAGCAATAATGGCACTGTACACCAGCCCATCTGCCCGGGTCTACACCTCGGGGCTGATGTCGGACCCTTTTTTCCTCACCAATGGTACCCGTCAGGGGTGCCCACTTTCACCTATAGTGTTCTCTATTGCAATAGAACCCCTGGCAGTTCACGTCCGCTCCTCAGCTGAGATACATGGTATCGAAATCGGATCTACACACCATAAACTAGGGTTGTTCGCGGACGACGTCATCTTAACGCTTACTAAACCCAGGTCCTCTCTCCAGGCCACAAAAGAACTCCTAAATAGATTTGGTCAAGTTTCCTATTACAAGGTCAATACGTCAAAATGCTTTGCTCTGCCAGTCAACATTACCCAATCACAAAAGGCCCAATTAAAAGCAATTCTCCCGTGTAACTGGGACAGCCCCACTATCACCTATCTGGGAATCCAGTTAACAACCCCTACCACTAAGCTTTATTCGCAAAACTATCCCCCATTACTCATCAATCTCCAGAAAGAATTAAGCGCCCTAAGCAAGGTTCAACTCTCCTGGCTAGGAAGAGCTGCGGCCTTTCAAATGCAAATCTTCCCCAAGGTCCTTTACTACTTTAGAACGCTCCCTATTCCCCTACCCCAGAAATTCTTTTCAGACCTAGATGGCATAATCCGTAAATTTATCTGGGGGAAATCAAGACCTAGGATTGCTCTCTCCAATTTGCACCTCCACAGGTCTCAGGGAGGCCTGGGCCTCCCAAACATCAAAGCCTACTACCATGCTTCAATCCTAGAACAGGCCAGGTACTGGTTCTCATCTCAAGAGGACAATTTGTGGTCAAACATTGAGAGAGAAATAGTGCCAAACCATGACCCTCCATCCTTACTGATGGCGGCGGCTATCTCACATAAGGTACTAATACCTGACGCCCCCACACTACAGGCTACGATTAAAGCATGGACAGCTTTGACAAATTCGCCCCTTCATGAAGAACAAAAATCCACGCTCAAGCTACCATTGGCAGCTTATGAGCATCTGATTACTGACTTTTCCTCACAACAATGGAAGAAAAGAGGCTTTCATTTCGATCTTAGGGACATCATTTCACCAACAGCACTTGACAACTTAAAATTTGCTCAGATCAAACATTTTCATGCTTCCATTCCCCACATTAACATCTGCATCCCAACGAAAATATGGCATTTCCTTCTTGGAAAGCTCCACCCTCTCCCTAAAGGAATCTCCTTACTATACAGATTCTACAACTATACACCTCCTTCCACCAAATTGAAAAATATTCTAAAATGGGAACAAGAACTGAATAAGGAATTCACCCAGCCTCAATGGCGGGCAGCGATCAGTTCCAACAACAAACTATCAGCGTGTGTCGAGCATTGGGACAATGCACTTAAGCTACTACACAACTACTACCTAACACCCCACAAACTGCATCTATTTAACCCCAAGTCTTCTCCTCTTTGCTGGAGACAGTGTCAGAGCAGAGGAACCCTCCTACATACCTTTTGGGGATGCCCTTCCCTAAGCTCCTTTTGGAGAGAGGTCGCGGATCTGATTTCTGCAGTCAACAACCACACAGTACCCTTGACAGCAGAATTAGCACTGCTCTCCATTGGGATTGACACTTTCCCAACACAGCTGAGAACTACCACCTTACACATCCTCTTTGCTGCACGAACTGCAATCTCCTACAGGTGGAGGGACATTAACCCCCCCACCATAACTGAAGTGGTATCTAGGGTAAATAATCAAGCCCTAATGGAGAGACTGGTCTCATATAAAGCTAATAGAGCCCAGGCGTACCACAATAAATGGGAAGCTTGGAATTCATCAAAATGGTCATCTCTCCCTAGGAAAGATATCCCATCATGAATCCCAAATGATCAAGGCCCTTCTCACTAAATATTGAGCTCAACTGCTATGCATTATTGATAGTATGTCAATCACTGATCATCTAGTTTCTACCTGTGCCCTCTCTACTCAGCCTACTAGACTTCACAGATAGAAGTGTAACAATCAGGAGCAATGTTTTATGTCTTATCTTTGTTTGGATTTATACTTATATTTTTATTTATATTTCTATTTTTTGCGTTTACTTTGCTATGTATATGTTTGAGGTACCGCTTCTCTTCCTACAGTACAATCAATACTGTCTCTCTTGACAATTTACATTGTAATGGCGGAGGTGGCCTCCCATCCGAATTCTTATCCCACACATAGGGCCCCTAATAGTTACATGCGTAATCCGCCCACAGTATAGATCCCAATTTGGGGGGGTGGATCGTTCCCGGTGAGAGGGGGATAGCTTGGACCATCCTCACTAGGGGTGCCATTAGTAACCAAGCAATGTGTTGTATGTCGGATGGGTCGCGACCTTCGCCAACACACTCTCGGTCTAGCACTACAAGAGAGTTCTTTATAGCCACATTTGTAGAAAGACTGACTTAACACCTGAGTTTCCATTATCTGTATTGTCTTGCTGGTACTTCTCTACTACTGTCCTCCTGGATATGGAGAATAACTTG
Organism: Glandirana rugosa; assembly: GCA_018402905.1. Lineage (NCBI taxonomy): Eukaryota > Metazoa > Chordata > Amphibia > Anura > Ranidae > Glandirana > Glandirana rugosa. Next base: position 653,559 of record BLSH010419362.1, read on the forward strand.
TATGATCTGCTAAATCTTCAATAAAAATTATTGTTAAAAAAAAAAAAAAAAAAAAAACACATGTCGTATTTTAACCACTTGCCGACAGTAAAACTTAGATATGCAAAGTGGCACAGCTGCCTAGGCATACCTAGTACGTGATTCGACATTTCCAGAAATGGGGCCCACTACCCCTGTGATTATACACAGCGGGAGCTGATCGGCGGGTACGGCGGACTTGATGTCCACCAGCACTTGCCGATCCTTCAGTACAGAGGGAGAACGACGATCTGCCTATGTAAACAGGGCAGTACAGAAGGCATGGATCCTGTGTTCCTGCAAAGCAGGGACGTGGATCTATGCCTTCCCCTACTACAAGCACCTCCCCCACAGTAAGGAAAAAGAGCTAGGCACACAGTTTGACCCTTTGATCGCCCTTGATGTTAACCCCTTCCCAGCCAGTGTCATTAGTACATTAACAGTGCATATTTTTTAGCACTGATCACTGTATTAGTGTCATTGGCCCTCAAAAAGTGTTAAAAGTGTAATTTACTGTCCGATTTGTCCGCAGCAATATCGCAGTTCTGCTATAAGTTGCTGATCATCGCCATTACTAGTACAAAAATAAAAAATAAATACATAAATAAATGCATAAAAATATAACTTTTGCGCAAACCAATCAATATATGCAAAATATATTTTTACCAAAATATGTATCAAAATACATACTTTATTGGCCTAAATTAATGAAGAAATGTGTTTTTTTTTATTGGATATGTTTTAAAGCAGAAAGTAAAAAACATTGCTTTTTTTTCAAATTTGTTGATCTTCTTTTGTTTATAGTGCAAAAAAATAAAAACCGCAGAGGTGATCAAATACCACCAAAAGAAAACTCTATTTGTAGGGAAAAAAAGGGCATACATTTTAGTTGGGTACAGCGTCACATGACCGCACAATTGTTAGTTAAAGTAACTGACAAAAAATGCCCTGGTCATGAGGGGGGGTAAATCTTCCAGAGGGCAAGTGGTTAATTGAAAAAACACATTACCTGCATATCCCAAAAAAAAAAAAATGATACCATTGGAAGGGCCAAAAGTATGTTCTAAAAATACCACAAATCAAAGCAATGTCTATTACACCCCCTGCAATTTCTCTAACACTCCTATTTCCTCTCTCTGATCACAACCTTATTCATTTCACACTCTCTCTCTCTGTCTCCTACCTCCCATGCTGCCAAACTACAAACCACTACCCGCAGAAACCTTCGTCACCTCAACCCTTCCCTCCTTCATTCTGCTACTGATGTCCTCCTCCCTAGACACACTTGCTCCCCTTTCTTCAAGCAGAGCTAGGCCTCATCTGCCACAACCCTGGCAAACAGACGACACCAGAAGTCTCAAGAGATGCAGCCGTGCTCTTGAGCGAGTGTAGCCTAAATCTAAATCCCTGCAAGACGTTACTCTCTACAAATCTGCCCTTCTCAAATACAACTCCTGCCTCCACACTGCCAAACAGACCTACTAAAACACTCTCATCAAAAACCTCTTATCCAAACTTCGTCAACTCTTTTCTACCCTTAATTCCTTACTTCACCCCCCCCCCACCCACTGCCCCCACCCACCAACTTGCTTACCGCTCAGGAAATTACCAACCATTTCAAAAGCAAAATCGACACAACTCGTAAGGAGATATTCAACATCCAACTTCCACCCCTATCTAACACACCAGATCCAATACCACACTAAATACTCTCCTCCTTCTGCCCTGTTACCACCGAGAAAGTTAATGAACTCCTCTCCATGGCCCACCTCACCACCTGTCCCCTAGACCCTGTCCCCTCACAATTACTGTGACCACGTTCCCGCTCTATCCTAAACTCCCTCCCACATCTCCAACCTCTCCTCCGGCATCTTTCCCTCCCCGCTCAAACATGCACTGGTTACCCCCATACTTAAAAATCCCTCACTTGACCTCACCTGTTTGAATAACTTAAGACCCAACTTCCTGCTCACGTTTGCCTCCAAGCTCATCGAACACCTTGTCCATAACCAAATGAGTTGTTACCTCACTGACAACAACCTTCTCGACCCCTACAGTCTGGCTTTGGCCAAGAACATTCCACTGAAACTGCCATACTAAAATTAAAACTCACCAATGACCTACTAACTGCTAAAACCAATGGCCAGTACTCCATACTCATACTCCTGGACCTCTCTGCTGCTTTTGATACAGTTAACTACCTGATCCTCCTCAGCAAACTCCACTCCCTTGGTCTCTGTGATTCTGCTTTATCCTGGTTCTCCTCCTATCTATCTCAGCGCACTTTTAATGTCACTTACAACTCTATCTCCTCTGCTCCTCTTCCTCTTTCTGTTGGGGTACCCCAAGGCTCCGTCCTTGGGCCCCTCCTATTCTCTCTCTATACCTCTTCCCTGGGCCAGTTGAAAACCTCCCATGGCTTCCAATATCACCTCTACGCCAATGGCACCCAGATCTATCTCTCCACTCCTCAACTCACCCCCTCGATCTCCTCACAAATCACAAACTTACTGAATGTCATATCTGTATGGATGTCACAACACTTTCTCAAACTCAATCTTTCTAAAACTGAGCTTGTTATATTTCCTCCTTCCCGGTCCCCCTCTCCCCCATGACTTTACTATTAAGATCAACAGCACAACCATTGGTCCCTCCACACATGCCAGGGTGCTGGGTGTAATCCTTGACTCTAACCTCTCCTTCAGCCCCCACATCCAATCACTGGCTAAATCTTGGCACCTTAACCTCTGCAACATCTCCAGAATTCGACCCTTCCTGACTAACGACACCACAAAACAACTTATTCACTCCTTGGTTATTTCCCACCTTGACTACTGCAACTCTCTCCTTACCGGCCTTCCTTTACACAGACTATCCCCCCTTCAGTCTATTATGAATGCTGCTGCTAGACTCATACACATCACTAACCTATCTGTGACTGCTGCCCCTCTCTGTCAAATCTTTCACTGGCTTCCCCTACCCCACAGTATAAAATTCAAAATACTCACCGCAACATACAAGGCCATCCACAACATCGCCCCAAGCTACATCACCAACCTCATCTGCAGAAATCACCCAAATCGTCCCCTCTGCTCCTCCCAGGACCTCCTGCTCTCTATTTCCCTTATTACCTCCTCCCATGCTCGCCTTCAGGACTTCTCCAGAGCCTCTCTCATCCTCTGGAACTCGCTGCCCGGGTATGTCCGATCAGCCCCTACCCTGTCCACCTTTAGGAGATCCCTGAAAACTCATTTATTCAGGGAAGCCTATCCCTCACTCACCTAAGAACTGTACCTGAGACACCCCCATCCACCCATCACCCGCAGATATTACCTTTTGTACCACCACCCCCTTCCCTCTAGAATGTAAGCTCTATGAGCAGGGCCTCCCTGTCACCTTCTGTATTGAACTGTATTGTAATCGTACTGTCGGCCCCTCTACATTGTAAAGTGCTAAGTAAACTGTTGGCGCTATATAAATCGCGTATAATAATAATATTAAAGCAGAAGATATTATACCATTTCTACTGTAAATCCAAAATAATAAGATGTTTGTGCTTTACTGTAAAATCTTTTTCATTGAGTTTGTTAAAAGAAATAGGAATTCAGAAACAGTTAGGTTATATTGAAACCTACAGGAGGTAGGAAACTGGCAAACAATTGTAGGCTGACCCTTGTATAAACCACCCAGCATGACTCAGTTTTGTGATCAAGCAGTGCATAATACTAACACAGAGGAACAGGACCTAGGTCCCTCAATGGACTTGAAGAAAAAAGATTTTATGATAGGTACATAATTCATATTTACTCCATTGTAAATTGGGCGACAAAAGAATTTAGTAACAGGATTTCCAAAAGCAGCCCAACTGAGGGTTGGGTGACAGGTAATGACAGGCCCAAACAAACTTAGGAACCATCTGCTTTTTGGAGTTATCTGAAGGACCAACATCCAGATAAAGGTTGGAGGAGGTGAAGCCCTTCCAAAATAAGAAAACTGCCACAGCCAAATCGAGGGCACAGAGGATCAACCTGGTGCTCCAGAGCAGGGCAGGGAACCATCAAATCGAGGGCACAGAGGATCAACCTGGTGCTCGAGACCAGGGCAGGGAACCACCACCAAGGGGAAGCTTGTACTTGAAGGAAACATTAACCCCCACCAATGAGAGGAAGGAGAGTTAGCCAACAATCCACCAAAAAACATTGGGAAAACACACTACATTAACAGGAGAAAACTAGACCCAAGAACAAGATGAGGTCAGCAGGACGTCAGAAGACCAGCCAGCCAACAGCAGAAGGCTCAGAAAAGGAGGATCCATGATGAGGAAAGAGGTTGCCTGATCAGACAACCAATCTAGTAGGAGATAAGTTGGATGATTCATTGCTCATGCCATCACACCTGCACTGTATTCAATGCAGGACTAGTGTGTAGGCAGGTGTTGTAAAATTGTACTGCATGGGTTAATGTTTGGTGATTCTCGTCCCCTTATACTTACCTGAGTCCTATCTTGATCCAGCGCTGTGCCTGTCTGTAGCGGTGCTGGTGTATCTTCTTCTCCTGACAGGACTCAGAGGTAGCAGTGGAAGCCATTGGCTCCCCCTGCTGTCCATCAAATCTTGTGAGGAGGAAGCAGGGGCAATGCCGAGCCGCACCGTGTGTGTCTATGGACAAGTGGCTTACTATGTTGGTGCATGAAGAAGAGGAGGAGCTTAGCATGCCAGCAGGGGACCCCAGAAGAGGAGGATCAGGGTCGCTCTGTGCAAAACCATTGCAAGGTTCAGGGAAGTATAACATATTTGTTACTTTAGAAAAAAAGGGAGCCTTTACAACCACTTTAACTGTGGATGGAGGAGTTTCAGCCTGGTTTAGGTCACTTGCCGAAGTGTTTATATTAAAGAGGAAGTGGTTCTTCTGGGCTCTTTCTGTGGGAGATAGGAGAATGTCCCACTGTAGCTTGCTTCTCTAAAAACTTACGTAAAATCTACCATTCAGTATAAACACCCTAAATATCAGTAAATGAATTACGTTATTCAGCAACGTCTGGTCTGGTAACCTTATGGAAGAATTAAGTGCACATTCCTTCAGTGAATTATAATGAGGAATGAAGTATACTGCTATAGTGTAATAAAACTGAATGAGTATCTCAGTATAAATACAGCTGTTCTGTGAAGCCCTCAGAGGTTTATGAGAGAACCTTAGTAAACAAATAGCATCATGAAGACCAAGGAACTCATCAGACAGGTCAGGGATAAAGTTGTGGAGAATGTTAATGCAGGATTAGGTTATAACAAAATATTCCAAGCTTTGGACATCTCATGTATCACTGTTCAATCCATCATCTGAAAATGGAAAGAGTATGGAACAACTGCAAACCTACCAAGACATGGCCGTCCACCTAAACTGACAGGCTGGGCAAGGAGAGCATTAATCAGAGAAGCAGCCAAGAGGCCATAGGGCAAATTTCAGTTGTGCACTCCACAAATCTGGCCTTTATGAAAGAGTGGCAAGAAAAAAGCCATTGTTGAAAGAAAGCCATAAGAAGTCCCATTTGCAGACACAGCAAACATGTGGAAGAAGGTGCTCTGGTCAGATGAGACCAAAATTTGGCCTAAAAGCAAAACACTATGTGTGACGGAAAACTAACACTGCACATCACTCTGAACACACCATCCCCACCGTGAAACATGGTGGCGGCAGCATCATGTTGTGCGGATGCTTTTCCTCAGCAGGGACAGAGAAACTGGTCAGAGTTGATGGGAAGATGGATGGAGCCAAATACAGGGCAATCTTATAAGAAAACCTGTTAGAGTCTGCAAAAGACTTGAGACTGGGGCGGAGGTTCAACTTCCAGCAGGACAAGGACCCTAAACATACAACCAGAGCTACAATGGAATGGTTTAGATCAAAACATATTCATGTGTTACAATGGCCCAGTCAAAGTCCAGACATACATTTATTTGAGAATCTGTGGCAAGACTTGAAAATTGCTGTTTGCGGGCACTCTCTATCCAATCTGACAGAGCTTGAGCTATTTTGCAAAGAAGAATGGGCAAAAATTTCACTCTCTAGCTGTGCAAAGCTGGTAGAGACATCCCCTAAAGGACCTGCAGCTGTAATTGCAGTGAAAGGTGGTTCTATAAAGTATTGATTCAGGGGAGCTGAATACAAATGCGCACTGCACTTTTCAGATATTAATTTTTAAAACATTTTGAAAACCATTTATTATTTTCCTTCCATGTCACAATTATGTGCCACTTTGTGTTGGTCTATTACATAAAATCCCAATAAAATACATTAACATTTTTGGTTGTAACATGACAAAATGTGGAAAATTTCAAGGGGTATGAATACTTTTTCAAGGCACTATATATATACAGGGTGGTCCATTTATATGGATACACCTTAATAAAATGGGAATGGAAACTACGGATACAGGAAGCCTGTGCTAGCATTTCTCCTGGGGTGTTGCTATCAGTGTGTGAAGAGTGGGAGAAGAGGGTTGCATTGACAATCCAACACAATGGGCAGCACATTGAACACATTTTATAAGTGGTGAGAAACTTGTAAATAACTCATGAAAGAATAAAGTTACGTTAAAACCAAGTACACCATTGTTTTTTTGTGAAATTCCCAATAAGTTTGATGTGTCACATGACCCTCTTCCTATTGAAAAAACAAAAGTTGGATTCAAAATGGCCGACTTCAAAATGGCCGCCATGGTCACCGCCCATCTTGAAAAGTTTCCCCCCTCACATATACTAATGTGCCACAAACAGGAAGTTAATATCACCAACCATTCCCATTTTATTAAGGTGTATCCATATAAATGGCCCACCCTGTATATATATATATATATGTTTAAAATGTTTATATGTTTTGTGGCCAGTGTTCTGCTTTAAAGGCTAGTTGCCTGGATGTCATGTTGATCTAGTAGCTTCATTAGACTCTGCCCTAGAACACATGCAGATGAAGAATTATGACTTCTGTCTTTAATCTTTGTTGTTTGTTCAGTGACTCAGTAAGCCAGAGATAGGCAGGCTATTAGCATATCATAGATTGCAGCATCCATATTTCTCTCAGAACAGATTTCCTTTAAACGAAAGCAATTCATTTACAATTTCATTAAAATAAGAAACTATCCCGCAGGTCAGAGCCAGTTAATGAGAGATCAGTGCATCCTGGTCATGCACCTCTTCCCTTACACACATAGAAGAGTTTGCAGGGTTGCAAAGTAAGATGTAGGGATTTTAGAGAAAGTGCTTTTATGTACATAAATGCTCCCACCCATAATTATTCTCCTGCGTTTCCTAGCACACTTCTCAGCCATGATTGCCATTTTTCTCAAGCTTTTGCATTTAAATGACTGTTGGTTCAATTTGCACAACAATGGCGCAGAGATGGGAAACAAATCCAAGCTGAACAGTTAGTAGGCCAAGAATCTGGATACCATGGTAACCTTAGGAACACAAAGTTGTGTTGTAAAAGACAGAGAGCATGTTAATGGGATCACCACATAAAAAAAAAAAAACTAAATCAAACAATACTTTATTCAACAACTCTATTTCTTTCCGTATTGCTAATTTGCTCTAAATAAGTCAAGCATGGAGGAAATATTATAAATAGTGCTAGCTTAGTTTTATCAAACAATGCCTTCCTTTCAGTGTCTTATACCAGCTACTTATAGCATTGCTTTTGAACACAGGCCAGTAATAATGATGTAAGGAAAGAGCTGTGACATTTTAAAGGGCATGCCCCCTAAAGCTGGATCAATAGTTTTCAGCACTGGTATCTTGATATCTTGTTGATTCTTCAGGGAATTTAGTCTATGTGTCAATGTGAAGGATACATTTAAGTGGCAGTTTTTGTATTAGGGGAAGAGCTAAGTTTTAGGGATTCCGTTTAAGAGTCAAAGGAGAAATAGGGCCAACGCTCTTTGGGCCTACTTCTCCTGTGGATCACATGGATGTACTTAGTTCTGAATTCCTGTGACCCAGATTCAGCCAACAGCAGGTTAAAATCTGCTGTTGGCTGACGTCACTCAGCCAGTCCAGGCTCCGGAGGGATCCCGACTTTAATGTTAGGATCCTCCCAGATGCCTGAGAGACAGCTGGCTCCGCCTCTCAGCACACCACTCAAGCTGCATTCACACCTGAACATAGCCTCTTTGAGCATTTTTCCGACATTTTTATGCGCAATTTTGGCTCGTATTTATGTGAGATTTGCGCTTTTTTTATACAGCATTTGTGAGCTTTGGCATTTTTTTTATTAGCCAATAGAGAAAATTAGCATCTGTTGCATCGTTTGTTTTTAGGGTTTTTAGCTTTTCCATCAGCTTTTATTACTTTTTTTAATTATTTATTTATTATTATTTTTTTTCTTAGGATAAGGGGTTAGAGTTAAGGTTAGGTTAGGGATTAGGGTAATTTATTTATTTTGTTAGGGTGTTCATACTACTGCTACTACTACTGCTACTACTACTACTACTACTACTACTACTACTACTACTACTAATAATAATAATAATAAATAAATAAATGTAAAGTAAATACACAAATAAATAAAAATAATCATAAATAAATAATAAATACAATAAATGAATACTATGTAATAATAAATAAATAATTAACCCTTAAAAAAATAAAATAACAATAATAATAATAAAAAAAAAAATAAATAACTAAACATCTTTACACAAACTAAATAAAACACGCAAAAAAATGGTGCATTTTTATTAATTTTCATTGGAATAAAACCACACCAAAATGCCCAAATCTGCCCAAATTGAGATCCAAAAAAAAAAAAAATGATTTTTTTTTTTGAGCCTCAGGCATTTGGCTTTTAGCAGCTGTGAGTGGAGATGTGAACCAACTCGATTTTTCTTCTCCAGCATTTTGGAGCTTCAAGCTACAAAACACTGAGGTGTGAATGGGGCCTGAGAGTATGAGCTAGCTGCTCCCGTCCACAGTTTGCAGCTCCAGAGAGCACTGGAGGGAAAAAGCAGAGAGCTGGTCACTGACAGTCACTGGCTCTCAGCTCACTGAAAACTGAGAACTGAGCAATCAGCAGTCTTTGATCGCTCAGTTCTTGGTGTAGAGGCAAGGGACATCTGCAGCATTGGAGCTATGCTGCATTCACCTATGTGAGTATGTATGTTTGTTATTTTGAAATCCCACACTTCTCTTTTAGGTGTTGGAGGTTAGAATCTGTCACTTGGCTTATTCAGGGGAAAAGTGACAGGTTCTCTTGAAAGCCATCCCCCTCACCCGCTGATACTTATGTTTTGACTTAAAGGCTAAGTTCACCTTTTTTTTCTAAATCCCAGCTCCCCTATGTACAAATATACCATTAATCAGTGGCGGCCCAGCCATTAGGGGCGCACGGGCGCCACCTCCCCATCCCTGTGTTCGGCCCCCTGATCTACATACAGGGCGCCGGACTGAGAATTCAATGGGGGGGAGTGTTTTTTGAAGCATGTGATTAGCGGCAGAGGCTCTAATAGGCTTCAAAAAAGGTGGGCTCGGGGTGCTGAGCACTGCGGCCCGATCCCACCCAGTTGTGTGACGATAGCGAATAAATATTCACTATCACCACACTGATCCTCCTTCCGGCTAGTCAGGAAGCGAGTCAGGACACCCGTCACCCGATTGGCTGAAAGGAGATGTGATCCAATTGGCCACAGGGTGGAGAAGGGAGGAGAGGCTAGGGAACCAAGGCACGCCTGCAGCCTGGAGAGGAGCCGCTGCTGTCCGGAGTGATATGGGGTAAGTGCTGCCCCTGACTTACTGAGTGACCAATGGGGGGGTGCCGTCCGTGACCCCCTATGACGGCCGACGGCCAAACGAGTGGGGGCTCCAGTGCTGTCTGTGATGTAATGTACCTCCTTTGCAGAAAAGAAAAAGCTTTCTATGTGTCCTAGACTAGGCATCTGTGTCCAGTAGAAGGAAGTAGCTGACCAGCTGACCTCATTAGCACACACCCTGCACCTGCCCTGTTTCCTTTAAGAGATCACTCCCACCCCCTCTGCTGCTTAGAATTGGGCCAAAACCCCCTAAGTTCGGTTTGCACCAGAATTTTTGAGCATTGCAAAAGTTTGGACCCGAATCCAGGGCCCTATTAAAGTCTGTGGGACCTAAACTTGAAAAATCAAAAAACAGACCTGCAGCATTTGTAACGGACACCACAAGACAAGGTAGTGGGTTACCATACATTGTAGTGTGCTACAACACATGTGCATTGGCCAGATATGCTGGGCTGCCATTTAAAATGAATGGCATAGCATTGCACTAATGTACATTACGTTTTTGCTACCATGTTTTGAACTATGGTGAATGGACCCTTAGGGTAAGGGCATCACTCCCTGCACCAGGAGCTCTGTGTTTTGAACTACCAATAATGAGCTTTCAGCTCCTAAAATCAATGCACTGCAAAATGAATGATAAAACTGTTAATCTAGATGTGACTGTACACTGGTAGGATGAACCAACTATTATTCTTCTCTTTAGTGGGAATTTCTTCTGGACTTTGGCCCTCATTCTGTTCCCCCTTCCCTGAGGTATCCCTCCCTCTGCTGCATTCCTCATGATGTCAAGTAAATGATTGAATGAAATTCCTTGCAATTACCATGAGAAGTAGATGGAACTGCACATTTACAGATATCATCTGGGAATCAATGAGAGATATGAAGTATTGATGATTTATTCAACTTGTCACACCTAACAAAAACCTAAATATCTATTTTAGATGTAGTAATTCTTTAAGGTTAACATTTACTTTTTTTATTAATTTACCAACAAATTAATTGCTATGTTCAATTAACCCAGAAATGACACGCAACCTTTATGAAGCAATGTAAACATATAGTGCTACAGAAATCTGTCAGCATAGTTTTACAAAGATCAGTAAATCGGTAAACATGAGTCTGGGGACTATCATCAGGAGTATGGGGGCTTCTTTGATTCCTAGCTACCAACACACTACACTGGTTATATTATTTGAATTGTCCAGTCAAATGGGTCAAAAGTAATGTTAGAACACATCGTGCTCTCCACGGTTTGGTTCCCTAGGGCAAGAAGTATGTTACTAGTAGGATCACCAGGTGAAAGTAAATGAAAAACAAAGCACTAAAAAAATAAAACCAATGCAGACACCACATCTAATAACGGTAGGCCGCAATGGGTATCTGTGATCAATGCAGTAAACATGCAATCTAGTATTAAAAAAAACATTCACTTATTTTCACTTATTTTTCTTTCACTGACAGATTTCCTCACAGATTCCCATTTCTCCTATGAAAATACTAATTTCTTGGAGTTCAATGAGGGACACAGGAATTCAGAACCAGCTGGGTTATACTGCCACCTGCAGGAGGAATTTGACAGTAGCAAACAAAACAATTTGTGGGCCAGCCCAGTACAAACCCCTCCTACTCTGTGGAAAAGCAGAACCAAAACCACAAACATAAATACAGAGGGATGGGGTGTGTACCTCTCAATGAACACTGAGAAACACATTTTACAATAAGTACAAAAATTACATTTTCTTTTTAATTAATTTTAGTTCAGTTTTTAGCTCAGGAATTCAGTGACTGTAAGGACGTACAAAAGTGCAGCTGAGGGGGGTGGGCAATAGCAACAGAACATTAACAGGCCCACAAAAACAACAGAACTGGGGTCTACTTGCAGCTCAAGGAGCCACCTGAAAGACCTTACACCTGAAGATGGCATCAGATTAAGCCTGAACATCCACTTGGTAAAAACGTGTAGAACATGTGAACAGAAGGCCAGGTGGCAGCCTTGAAAATCTGAGAAACAGTTGTCTGATGCCAGAAAGCCTATGAAGTGCTCACAGATCTAGTAGAGTCCACCTTGACAGGAAAGGGTAGAACCCAACCCAAGCCAGATTGGAGTAACACTTTATATTTGTTACATGATTAGAGTACGAAGCAATCCGCTGCAGTGCATTTTTTGAAAAGTGGTACATGCACTACATTCTGTGCAATCCAGTGCAATTTCAGCCCATTTCAGCTCCGCACTAAATCACACAGGGGTGCGGACTGCTTTCCTATAAAATTCAGGTGTGTCCTAAGACCAAAATCTTGAATAAGCATTTGTCTAAACCAATGAGGAATGGTGGAATGCAAAGCAGGATCCCCCTAACGGGGACCATCAGGAAAAAAAGAGGGAGTCAGTCTTCCTAATAGAAGCAGTGGCTGCAATGTAACGTTGCACAACACAAACTACATCCAGGCAACGCTTATGCTTGATAGAGAGTGAAGGAAGACTGAGGGTGCAACTCCAGGCCTTAGGTGACAGGCACCTCAGGAGGTACACTGCAAGCAGCACTGGAACTCTTAAGGGGAGCCATTCAGTACAGCTGGACTGTCACCCATGAGTTTAGAAACCAGGCATGATACACTGCAAGAAGCAACACAACTTAGCTCAGGTCACAAGGCTAGGAATTAGATCCTCATGAACCCGGATGCTGGATAGGTGACCAAGTCACTGTAGATAACAAAAAGAAGAAGTGGTGGGGATTCTGAGTGTATGCCAACATCCCAAAACGTACAGAAAATGTGAGTAAACCCTCCAAAGAAAGGGACTTTAGGCATACACGGACTGGATACACAGACACCATGGATAGTAAAATATTATGTAAATGTATTCATATAAGCATATATATAAAGCCAGCTAGGAGTGCTGAGGTAGAGGATGCAGCGTCGTGGTTGCACATCAGCATTTGGTACCAGGTAGATAGGCTGATGGCCCTTGTTGGGCTTAAGCGAATTGCACCTCTAAAGACTTGTGTCTACGTTCCGGACATATCAAGCCGTGCTCCTGCTTCGTTTCCATTGGGTTCAATCCCTTGTGGCTACATCCCGAATTGGTATATTGGCCGTTAATGACTAGTCCCCAGCCAAACCTGTACAGATACAATATGGGTGAGCCAGCTCCAGGAGAAATCTTACAATACAATTAAAATATCGTTCACTTTTTCATGAGAAGATTTACTCCCCTCCAATTCTGGGAGGGTCATATGGTGTCTTGCGTGGTCCACCTTTGTGAAAATGAACCCCTTTTTGTATCATTCTAAACATCTCTGAAGATGTTTTTTTCAACTCCAGGGGTCCTTTACCACCATATGTCTTTGTTTAGTGTTCTTGTCCTGTCTTGTCTATGTGATCCATATTTTTACCAGCATTTCTGATATGGCCTTTTTGCCTTTTTACCTGTACATGGTTATATGAATAAATTTACATAATATTTTACTATACATGGTCTGTGTGCATCCAATCCGTGTATGCCTAAAGTCCCTTTCTTTGGAGGGGTTACTCACATTTTCTGTAAGTCACTGTAGATGAGCAGCAGAGACAAAGCAAGGAGAGTTTCACGTGTCACTTGCAATCTAGAGCAGTATCGCAAAAGTGCTTAAATGGATATACTGTAGATGCCAGCAATGACACAGAAAATGGTTAAGCAATAGCAAGAAAGGTGCTGCAATAGGGTAAACAGCAGAAGAAATATATTGCAAAATGGATAAACTGCAAATGGGCAAACTTTAGAAGACATGTACTACCTAAACAATAATTGGTATGAAATACAGTCCCTCCTAAACCCTATATCAGGACAATCCTAACTAGGGGATGTTATACCACTATAACAGTTCAGCAGTCACTGTATACTACCCTATTTATTCTGCATGCCAGCTTCTTGGGTCCCAACCATTATGGTGGAGTGCTTAGGGTGGTGTCCCTTTAAGAACTGATGCAGGCACTGACACTGTATTTCTTGCAGACAACCCTATCCCTCTTTTATCAAGATGTAGTGCAGGGTTGGCCAGCGGCCTCTCTCTGACTCTGTGTCACCAGGGGATCCCCTTCTGTTTACTGGACAAAGTATTCCCGAGTCAGTGTCCTCAATGCCCAGCTTTTCAATATGACTAAAAGGCTCAACATACAATGGTGCATAGGACAGTAACGTCTGTGTTCCCTACCCACAGTAATAAATCCAAATGAAAGATTTGAATGCCATTGTTTATATGCTGCAATATGATTTATTGCTTGATGGGTTTTTTTTTATAATGTTAGTATGTATGAGAAATGCATCAGCTGAAATGTAATGATTCCAGCAACCTGGAATATGGAAAAAGTAGCCTGAAACTAATACTGTTGATTTGAGAAATGACAGGATCATCAGTGAACATTTAAGTGAAGAGCACGTGATTAGTAGAATTAAAATATCTGGTCTACACCTTCACAAGTCCTTTAACTGGAATTCCCAGAACAGAACAGCAGATTGCTTATAACATGACAATTTGAAGCACCCACTATGTACCCACTGTATACATTTTAAACATTACCTCTCAATGTTAAACAGTTTACCTTGCAGGCAATATACTTTCAATAAGTTAAATGCATGTTAAGAAATCAGCTGACCAAAAAATTATATTTCAGTAATAAATAATTTGTATTACCAACTGGTTCCTTGTATCTTTTAGGCACTCCATCTGTGTGATCTTCCTGCTCTGTTTCTGTCCATCCTGAGGTGTTCCCACAATTTCCTTACAATTATAATCCCCAAATCCAGCCTCCCTTTCCCCTTTGTCACCCATCTCTCTTTGGAACACATTGTCGCCTTTATATATATATATTGCTTTATTTTGTGTGCAAACCTTTATTCCATGGGTCTTTCAGTTCACTCATTTGACATCCTTCTCCAGCTGTGGGTGGGTTCTGAATGCTGCAGAGCACCGTGCCGCATAAGGGCATTGTACCTTTCTCTGCAGAATTCTCCTATGAGCTCAGGGTGCTTGATGATGCAATCCCTAGGGGTTGGCCTAAGGCGCCTTGGACTCAAAGGGGTCAATTCACTAAGAGTTAAATAACGGCTAATAAAATGCGGTAAAATACCGCATGTGGTAACAATTGTGCAAGTGTTCAGTTCAGTAAGAATTTTGCTTTAAATACCGAATGCAGTAATTGTTCAATTTGGCGGTAATTACTACATTATTTAATGCGGTAATTTAAATTTGGTAAGGAGCGGGCTGGGAAGCCGGCTGCCGAGTGCCTTAACAACGGATGACTCATCAGCTGTCAGCAGGTTCCCCACTGACAATGGGTCTGGTATTGAATTTAAGGGGAACCCTACGCCAAAATAAAAAAAAAATAAACGGTCCCCCCAAAATCCATACCAGACCCTTATCCAAGCATGCAGCCCGGCAGGTCAGGAAAGGGGGGACACAAGTGAGCATCCTCCTCCCCCTCCTGAACCATACCAGGCTACATGCCCTCAACATGGGGGGGTGGGTGCTTTGGGGCAAGGGGGATCCTGCCCCTCCACCCCAAAGCACCTTGTCCCCATGTTGATGGGGACTCATCCCCACAACCGTGGCCGGTGGTTGTGGGGGTCTGCAAGCAGGGGGCTTATTGAAATCTGGATGCCCCCTTTAACAAGGGGGACCCCAGTTCCCGGCCACCCCCCCCATGTGAATGAGTATGCGTGTACCCCTACTCATTCACTAAAAAATTTTCAAAAAGTAATAAAAAGGTAGAGACAGTTTTTGACAATTCCTTTATAAAAAAATAAAAAAACACAGTTCCCCGATGTAAATCCATCGCCAATCATGCCGCCTGTGCACTGCTAACCCGTAAGAGAGAAACAATGCTCTCCCCATCCATGAAGGCTGGCTGCCTCCTGCAGGCTAAGCCATTTGACAGTTCTTATATAGGTAAGGTGCAGGGCCACCTGGCTACATCACCTGGTGGTCCCGCACCCTTGTGAAATCATGGACCGGTGCATGCTGGGTCAGTAAAATCTGTACCAGACCCGAAGGTATGGACTGGGTGGGACCCCACGCTGTTTTTTTCCATCATTTTAATTGTCTGCATTTTATTTACATTCAGCTGTCAACAGAAAACCTGCTGACAGCTGATGAGTCATCCGTTGTTAAGGACGAGGCGGCTGGCTTCTTAGCCCGTTCCTTAGCAACCAGCTATTTGTCAAAAACAGTGTGGGGGTCCCCTGACCCCCATGCTGTTTATTGACAAATACCACATGTATTACCACCAGCAAAACCCAGGTGGTAAATATTGTATGTTTTTTTTACTCTCTGGTCCGTTTGTGAATTGGACTTAAGAGCTTTTTAAACAATATTTGCTGTCAAAATTGTGGGTGGAATGAGTTGAATAGGTGAGTATATGAGAGTAAGTGCCAGAAAGAAGGTAAGTATTGCAGCAAGGACTACATTGTTAAAGTGATGGGCATTTATTTTTTTATTTTTTAAATGCACTGGAGTTGGGCTTTAAATAACCAAAAAAGAGCAAAGTTTGTACAACAATAGTCCAATGAGAGCGATGAGAAACCATTATATTATTTAATCCTATACAATCTACCAAATACTGAAATATCCCATTTTGGTGGATTGACCTTTTCATATTACTGAAGGTGTATATTACTGTGCTTGCAAAAAATCTTTGGTCAAGGTCACATTTCATCAAGGTGCCTTACAAGGTCATGTAATTGAGGCGTGCTTTTGGTGAATGGAGCATAGGTTAATATCTTACAAGCCTAGGTTTCAGAACCTTGACAGGGAGACATCAATCTATTCACTTAAAGAATGTTACTGTATTGTATAACATCCTTTGCTAGTTCAACTTTGATGAATAAATGAGAACTTTATTGAAGGTTTCTATCGCTCAATCAGACTTTGCTGGAGTTTAAGTTAATATAAATATTACTTTAGGCATTCTTCTATACACAAAGAATTCCTGACCCTTGGGCAGGAGATAATCATGGCAGCTATTTCTGATCTTGAGGTATCTGATGTATGACAGCCATTCCTGACTCCGGGGCTTCTAGTCATCCACAGAATTGTGCCAAGTTGTAATGATCATACACTCTAACATGGATGGAACAGAACATTTGTCTTTTAAATCTGATAGGTTCACTTTAACGAAGACTCTACATTGAAAGGAAGCACCAGACAATTTGAAATGCCTTGTATACTAGGACTGATAACTTAAACAGTGGAAAACAAAATATTAGCATTTGAGCACAAGAATGGGTGCTGTAATTTTGAGACATGTTTCTGAAGTGAACTTTTGGGACTTTTTTATGTTTTTCTCCTTTTTCTTAAAAAGGAGTGTGCTGATGTAGTTTCTTAAAAAGGAATGTGGTGATGCAGTTAATTTTGTGTATAACACAAATTCCTTAACCATGACACACAGGAGTTGGATAAGAGGAAATAGCTGTTAGACGTTCAAGCCTTAGAAGTCTCCAAATAGGATAAAGCTTGTCTTCAAATGGGCAGTTACTCTGCATTTTCACCCACTTGTCTCAAATAAAGAGATACAGTTCCTAGTTATTTAGAAAATGACCTAATGTATTTATATGCTGGCCATACTGTATGTACAGTATCTCACAAAAGTGAGTACACCCCTCATATTTTTGTAAATATTTTATTCTATCTTCTCATGTGACAACACTGAAGAAATGACATTTTGCTACAATGTAAAGTAGTGAGTGCACAGCTTGTATAACAGTGTAAATTTGCTGTCCCCTCAAAATAACTCAACATACAGCCATTAATGTCTAAACCGCTGGCAACAAAAGTGAGTACACCCCTAAGTGAAAATGTCCAAATTGGGTCCAAAGCGTCGAAATTTTGTGTGGCCACCATTATTTTACAGCACTGCCTTAACCCTCTTGGGCATGGAGTTCATCAGAGCTTCACAGGTTGCCACTGGAGTCCTCTTCCACTCCTCCATGACAACACACAGGTGTATGTTAGAGACCTTGCGCTGCCCTACAGATGCTCAATAGGGTTTAGGTATGGAGACATGCTTGGCCAGTCCATCACCTTTACCCTTAGCTTCTTTAGCAAGGCAGTGGCCGTCTTGGAGGTGGGTTTGGGGTCATTATCATGTTGGAATACTGCCCTGCCGCCCAGTCTCTGAAGGGAGGGATCATGCTCTGCTTCAGTATGTCACAGAACATGCTGCCATTCATGGTTTCCTCAATGACCTGTAGCTCCCCAGTGCCAGCAGCACTCATGCAGCCCCAGACCATGACACTCCAATCACCATGCTTGACTGTAGACAAGACACACTTGTCTTTGTATTCCTCACCTGGTTGCTGCCATACACGATTGACACCACCTGAACCAAATACGTTTATCTTGTTCTCATCAGACCACAGGACATGGTTCCAGTATGGTCCTTAGTCTGCTTGTCTTCAGCAAATTGTTTGTGGGCTTTCTTGTGCATCATCTTTAGAAGAGGCTTCCTTCTGGGACGACAGCCATGCAGACCAATTTGATGCATTGTGCGGTGTATGGTCTGAGCACTGACAGGCTGAGTCCCACCCTTCAACCTCTGCAGCAATGCTGGCAGCACTCATACATCTATTTTCCAAAGACATCCACTGGATATGACACTGTGCACATGCACTCAACTCATTTGATCAACCATGATGAAGCCTGTTCTGAGTGGAACCTGTCCTGTTAAACTGCTATATGGTCTTGGCCACCGTGCTGCAGCTCAGTTTCAGGGTGTTGGCAATATTCTTATAGCCTAGGCCATCTTTATGTAGAGCAACAATTATGTTTTTTAGATCCTCAGAGAGTTCTTTGACATGAGGGGCCATGCTGAACCTCCAGTGACCAGTATGAGAGCGTGAGAGTGATAACACCAAATTTAACACACCTGCTCCCCATTCACACCTGAGACCTTGTAACACTAATGAGTCACATGACACCAGGGAGTAAAAATGGCTAATTGGGCCCAATTTGGACATTTTCACTTAGGGGTATACTCACTTTTGTTACCAGCAGTTTAGACATTAATGGCTGCGTGTTGCGTTATTTTGAGAGGACAACAAATTTACACTGTTATACAAGCTGTACACTCACTGCTTTACATTGTAGCAAAGTGTCATTTCTTCAGTGTTGTCACATGAAAAGATATAATAAAATATTTACAGACATGTGAGGGATGTACTCACTTTTGTTAGATACTGTAGTTCTGCTGTCCAAATATTTGTAAGTAATGATAATTTGCATTAGTAAATTGATAATTGGCTTTCTAAAGCCCCGTACATAAGATAAGAATATCTAAAGAACGATTGTCTGGTTTCTTTTTTGCATGCTTGTCTCATAGTTACAAAAATTCTCATACGACAAAATACAACTTCGGAAGTGATGTAATGTGTTTTATTGTATTTTAGTGTATTCTTTCATTTCCAAGAATGCATAGACTTGGTATTCTGAGTTTTTTTCGGACAAATACTGTACTGATTAAATGAAAATTGCTCATTCTTGTATCATACAAGAAAAAATGTCATATTTGTCCCTTTGGATAATTTTGCATGAACTGTGTTGCTTGGCGCTCGAAAGCTGTGTACTGCTGTTCAGATTATAGTACGATCGCTTCAGACCCCATGTAAGCACATCTGGGTTATTTTCCTATGCTTTCTTTATCTTATCTTTCCTCTTCTGTCTTCATATAACTCAGGAACTAAACTGCCCAAATCATCCCTCAATAGGTATTTCACACTCAGGGTTATTTCCACATTCACTCTTTGGTTTTCCTCTCTACTGCCATTTGATAAGACTTTTCTTTAATATCTCTGCAGATTGACGATGATCCACTGAATGAGAAACATCCCGATTTTAGATTGGCTTACAAAGCAAGTAATACTTAAAGAGGAAGTAAACCCTGATAGGGTTTACTTCATCTATATTCCCCTGCAAAGTAGAAACATAATGGGCTACTATGCATTGCGGGAGCCGCCAGTCACGGCACAATCTCAGTGAAGAAACGGCACGGAGGCCATTTATTCACTGCGCATGTGCCAAAATGATGTTGGCACATCTAGTACAATGTATATCTCCTAAACCGTGCAGGTTTTGGAGATATGCAGGGCACCTACAGGCAAGCCTTATTATAGACTTACCTGTAGGTTAAAGTGGTTGTCACGGGTTGACAACCACTTTAAGGTGGAACTAAACTGTATCTGATCACCACAAACCGAAAAGCTAATTCATTTTTAATATTCATATATTTTGCTTTGTGCGTGTACATATATGTCTTAGCTGCAGCTATGGAAAGTATGTTAATGTTGTATTCCTCAGTGGATCTTCAAAAAGTGAAGTTAATTGTACATCTGATAAGTTCTCCTACGAAAGCCAAAACTTTATGCTAATATCTTCAGCTGTGATACAGTTTTGTTCAGCTGTATATGTATACATTATATCCATAGCAGCTTTACTTAAACTATCCTGAAATTTTATTTTTAATGGCTTTGCATTTGCAGAGTTCTCCCACACACTTGACAGCTGCGTATAATGACCTTAAGAGACCCATTTTCTTTCATGTCAAACCATCTGTTCTCCATAACAGCACAAACACTGTTCAGTGAAGAAAAATGCTTACCTTTCCACCACATCCTCTCCATTCCAGCACGTCGAGCCATCCCTCACTGCCAGGTCCCCATCACAAAGACGCTCTGCCAGGGTGGTGTAGAATGTCCTTGATGGCTTTATGTACTTTGTGAATTCACTGCAATAAATACAAGATATAATGGGTTGCAAATCTTAAAGGGGAATTCCAACTATACTATGTTGCTTTTATGTGAAAATGCCCAAGCAACAATTTTGTATTCTATATGGTGTTAAAGCGTACAGCATGCATAGCCCAAACTTTGTGAAGTGGGGAATATAAGCACTGTGGGCCACATATGTAATGTGAGCACTGCTGTGAGCCACATATGAAATATAAGTAATGTGAGCCACATATATAATATAAGCACTG
>BLSH010419362.1:684337-695377 GCA_018402905.1 Glandirana rugosa
TGGGTAGGGATCCATCTTAGGTGTGGAGCCCTCGGTGGTGTTTGGCCGGTTAACTTGGTTTAACTGGGAAGGAGTGATCTGCCAGAAGATGGTCCCCGAGCCGGCGTAGTGCGGCTGGGAAGTTAGAGTATTGGGGCAGACACTAAATTACCAATTGGATCCGGAAAGGGCCTCCCAGGTTTCACCACTTGTTTAAAGATGTATGATTATGGTTAACATGTTTGTTTATGACATTTTGTTAAATAAAGTGGCCTAACGGCCAATTTCCTCCAGTTGGTGTGTCGTCTCTCTTTTAATTTAGATTATCAGGTTAAGGTGACTTGGCATATCAGGTGTGCCCTAGTCATGTGATTACTGTAAGTCACCTATGTAATATAAGCACTCCAAGCCACATATGAAATGTAAGCACTGTAAGCTCCCTGGCATTCATTTTCATTACTGTCCTGTGAACCTATTCGCAGAACTGAGTACAAATAACACTCAGATGGCTTTTGATGAAAATATGGACCTGTACATCAGAAAGAAATGATTAACATTTGTTGATATCACATTGCTGAATCAAACGGGACCCACATAGGAAGGCAGCAGCCAAACATAATGTTATTGTCCAGCAGGTGACTGGGGAGCACAAACATTCCAAGGCGGTCAACTAACAGGACATGCAAAGTCTGAGAGCAAACAGGCAGCCAGTGGTTTTATCTTACCGAGAGATTCTCTTCAAGCTGTTAGGCTTGTCATTCTTCGAAGCTTTCAGAGGCAGAGAGCTGGAGGGTTCAGGGTGTAGCAGATAGCCCCCCAGATAAGAAGAAGTAGAAGAAAACATGCAAAGAGTTGGAGAAAGAAAAAAAGAAAATTACTCAAGAAATAGTTAATTCTTTATAGGTGCGTGTAGTAGCAATAGCAAACAAGCCAAAAAAAAAAAAGGAATAGGAAGATGCAAACTGCGCAAGGAAGCTCAGGGATATAAAATAATTGCAATTTATAGAAAAAAGTTGAAAATGGAATCTTGACCCTTATACTGGACTAAAATTCAAAACGTAGGGTTAGGAAGGAGTTTGTAAAGGCTTATTAGTGTAAGCCTTTCCATTAGAATAAGCCTTAGTATTAGAATTAGCATACAGCTAACTGTCTATCATAACACAAAGTTCTGAAGCATGCCACTGATGGATCATGTGACTGAACTCTATGGCAGTCCAATATTAGGATGCTGGTGAGTTTTGAAGGAACACTCTTCTGAGATCAGCACCAACAATGCAGAGATACTGCAGACCATGGCAGCTAATGCAGGATTTAGGTCATGTGTTTTGGCAGACAGGTAAGAATATGCTCATTCTAATACCAGTACCCACCTTTCCTAGGAAGCAAGATCATGTCATTATCTCAGAATGCCCTCCATCGGTATACATTGCTATATAACAGAAGGTCAAAAATGTACTTGTACGGGGAAAAGATAGAATAAATGTTTGCCTATCCCTCATTTGCTGCATTTCAGGGCATGATGCCACTATCCTTCCAGTGAGATTTCTGGGAAGGATTGAATACCCCAAATTTTGACACCACAGCCAATGCAAGGGCATCTTCTCCAGATATTTGGCATCCTCATTGTTTTCAGCTTTTTGCCAAAATTATAATTGCCTAGGGTCGGTCACAGGTTGGAGATGGGGGTAAGGAATGGTGATTATACAGGCTGAAGGCACCCTGATCTATTCAACTGACCTTGTTTTCTAGTGAAAGGTCTGCTTTTATTGTGTTCAGTGGTTTTGTACTTTACCAGATATAGCTAAACATAACATAGGGTCTGGACCACAGAAGGGTTTTTCTAACATATGTTGCTATCTGGATCAAATGAGACCCACCTAAGGTATGTTAAGCATAAAAGGGAGTTTCAGGCAAAGCAGAAAATCCAGCAATAATCAGTCACAGATATAGATGCTTACTCAGGTTTAGGTTTAGACTTTGGAAACAATGTTCAGCAGAAAAGCTAATTATCCACATCAAATGCTTGTCCATTGTAACCCCAAAGATGATTTTTTGACAACAGAATAGATGTACATTATATGTCAAGGACTACAGTGCATTGGTCCTGGATATTTAACATTAGTTAGTCACATTCAACTTGGCTTTTTCTGTAATGTTGAAGATTTGTCATAGCTTGTCAAGCCATTTTGCCATTTCTAATGTGTGTCAGGAAAATACACAAGTATTTATATTCAAGCAATTCGCACCAAAACCTTGATCCAATCATGTTATTTTTTAAGAACAGGATGGGAGGTCAGGAAATTGTGGAACCACCCTGTTCTAGTTACATACCCCTATAACTGATGCCAGGAAAGCTTCATAAATGTTAATCACTCAACTTATATGGAGGGGTTTATGCAACTAGAATAGGGTGGTTTTACAATTTTCACACCTTCCAAACCTGTCTTGCAAAATTAGGGTTTTCATGTAAGTCTGTGGATAGGGATTGAGTACACTTTAACCACTTCAGCCCCGGAAAGGATTTCCCAGGTTAGGAACAGAGCACATTTTGCGATTCGGCACTGCATCGCATTAACTGACAATTGCGCGGTCATGCGACGTTGTACCCAAAGGAAATTTGCGTCCTTTTTTTCCCCACAAATAGAGCTTTCTTTTGGTGGTATTTGATCACCTCTGCATTTCTGATCGCCGCTATAAACAAAAGAAGAGCGACAATTTTGAAAAAAAAAACAAATTTCTTACTTTTTGCTAAAATACAAATCCAAAAAAAATATATAAAAAAACATTTTTTTTCATCGGTTTTGGCCGATTTATATTCTTCCTCATATTTTTGGTAAAAAAAAATCACAATCAGCGTTTTTTGATTGGTTTGCGCAAAAGTGGCCGCGTTTACGGATGATGAGAATTAATTTCTGGGGTTTTTATTTATTTTTTATTTTTTACTAGTAATGGCAGCGATCTTCGATTTTTAGAGGTACTGCGATATTGCAGCGGGCATGTCAGACATTTTTGACACTTTTTTGGGACCAATGACATTTATACAGCGATCAGAAATTTAAATGTCCACTGATTACTGTATAAATGTCATTGGCAGTGAATGGGTTAACCTGCAGGGGGAGATCTAGGGGTTAACTGTGTTCCCTGGGTGTGTTCTAACTGTGGGGGGACTGGGCTACCATGGGCATAAGAGATCTAACTGATCCCAGTGACAGTTATCAGTAGATCTCCCATGCCTCCACTAACAGAGTGGGGAGCCGCTGTGTTTACATCCGTGGTTCCATGTTCTTTGGCTGTGGCCGCTCATCACGACATCGGGTCTGCCCGAGCTGCAGGCACACTCCTCAGGAGTATGGCGCACACGCGCGTCCCCTAGCAGCCACTCGCAGATCACCCTTTTTTTACGACGATTCGCGTTCAGCGTCCACACTGCCGCCGTAAATACACGGTAGGCGGTGTGGATTAAATGAACATCCATGACAGCGAATAAGTTAAATACCTGTATTTTGTTTCTAGTGCTGTGCATTGGTGAGGACACATCTGTTCTGCTGTGACATCAGAAGTGTAACCACTATAAGACCAGGCCTTTTTCTGACATTTGTTGTTTACAAGTAAAAGTCTGTATTTTTTGCTATAAAATTGCTTAAAACCTCAAACATTATATATACAATATGTCACAAAAGTGAGTACACCCCTTAGATTTTTATAAATATTTTATTATATATTTTCATGTGACAACACTGAAGAAATGACACCTTGGTACAACGGTGTAAATTTGCTGTCCCCTCAAAATAACTTAACACAAAACCATTAATGTCTAAGCCGCTGGCAACAAAAGTGAGTACACCTCTAAGTGAAATTGTCCAAATTGGGCCCAAAGTGTCAATATTTTGTGTGGCCACCATTATTTTCTAGCACTGCCTTAACCCTCTTGGGCATGGAGTTCACCAGAGCTTCACAGGTTGCCACTGGAGTTCTCTTCCACTCCTCCATGACGACATCACGGAGCTGGTGGATGTTAGAGACCTTGCGCTCCTCCACCTTCCATTTGAGGATAACCCACAGATGCTCAATAGGGTTTAGGTCTGGAGGCATGCTTGGCCATGTTGTGTAATTATACATATACAGGCCAGCCCATCACCTTTACCCTCAGCTTCTTTAGCAAGGCAGTGGTCATCTTGGAGGTGTGTTTGGAGTCGTTACCATATTGGAATACTGCCCTGCGGCCCAGTCTACGAAGGGAGGTGATCATGCTCTGCTTCAGTATGTCACAGTGCATGCTGGCATTCATAGTTCCCTCAATGAGCTGTAGCTCCCTAGTGCTGGCAGCATTCATGCACCTCTAGACCATGACACTCCCACCACCATGCTTGACTGTAGACAACACAGACTTGTCTCTGTACTCCTCATCTGATTGCTGCCACACACACTTGACACCATCTGAACCAAATATGTTTATCTTGGTCTCACTCTCATCAGACCACAGGACATGGTTCCAGTAATCCATGTTCCTTAGTCTGCTTGTCTGCAGCAAACTGCGGGCTTTCTTGTGCATCATCTTTAGAAGAGGCTTCTTTCTGGGATGACAGCCATGCAGACCAAATTGATGCAGTGTGCGGCATATGGTCTGAGTACTGACAGACTGACCCCCCCCCCACCCTTCAACTTCTGCAGCAATGCTGGCAGCACTCATAGGTCTATTTCCTAAGGACAACCTCTGGGTATGACGCTGAGCATGTGCACACAACTTTTTTGGTCGACCATGGCGAGGCTTGTTCTGAGTGGAATCTGTTTTGTTAAACCGCTGTATGGTCTTGGCCACCGTGCTGCAGCTCAGTTTCAGGGTCTTGGCAATCTTCTTATAGCCTAGGCCATCTTTATGTAGAGCAACAATTCTTTTTTTCAGATCCTCAGAGAGTTCTTTGCTATGAGGTGCCATGTTGAACTTCCAGTGACCAGTATGAGAGAGTGAGAGTGATAACATAAAATTTAACACACCTGCTTCCCATTCACACCTGAGACATTGTAACACTAACACTCTCACTCTCTCATACTGGTCACTGGAAGTTCAACATGGCCCCTTATGGCAATGGAACTATCTGAGGATCTGAAAAAAATAATTGTGACATACTGAAGCAGAGCATGATCCCCTCCCATCAGAGACTGGGCCGCAGGGCAGTATTCCAACATGATAACAAGCCCAAACACACCTCCAAGATGACCACTGTTTTGCTAAAACAGCTGAGGGTAAAGGTGATAGACTGGCCAAGCATGTCTCCAGATTGAGCATCTGTGGGGCATCCTCAAAACAGAAGGTAGAGGAGCGCAAGGTCTCTAACTTCCACCAGCTCCATGATGTCGTCATGGAGGAGTGGAAGAGGACTCCAGTGGCAACCTATGAAGCTCTGGTGAAATCCATGCTATAGAGATTTAAGACAGTGCTGGAAAATAATGGTTGCCAGACAAAATATTGACACTTTGGGCCCAATTTGGACATTTTCACTTAGGGGAGTACTCACTTTTGTTGCCAGCAGTTTAGACATTAATGGTTATATGTTGAGTTATTTTGACGGGACAGCAAATTTACGCTATTATACAAGCTGTACACTCACTACTTTACATTGTAGCAAAGTGTAATTTCTTCAGTGTTGTCACATGAAAAGATAGAATAAAATATTTACAAAAATGTGAGGGGTGTACTCACTTTTGTGAGATACTGTATATACATATTTTTTTTAGCAGAGACCCTAGGGAATAAAATTGTAGTCCTTGCAATATTTTATGTCACACTGTATTTGCGTAGCGGTCTTTCAAACGCATTTTTTTTTTAAAAAAAATGCACTTTAATGAATTAAAAAAGAAAAAACAGCAAAGTTAGCCCAATTTTTTTGTATAATTTAAAGATGATACTATGCCGAGTAAATAAATGGCTAACATGTCATGCTTTAAAATTGCACACACGACAAACTACGGTACTTAAAAATTTCCATAAGTGGCGCTTTAAAAATGTTTACAGGTTACCTGTTTAGAGTTACAGAGGAGGTCTTGCGCTAGAATTATGGCTCTCGCTCTAATGCTGTAACGATCGCGGCGATACCACACATGTGTGGTTTGAACACCGTTTACATACGAGGGCACGACGTACGTATGAGTTTGCTTCTGCGCGCAAGCTCAGAGGGATGGGGCACTTTAAAAAATCTATTATAATTATTTATTTTACTTTTTATTTTTTTATTTTTACACTGTCCCTTTAATTTTTTTTGATCACTTTTATTCCTATTACAAGGGATGCAAACATCCCTTGTAATAGAAATAAGCATGGTCCTCTTTATTAAGGGATGTGGGGTAAAAAAGACCCAAGATCTCTCATTTACTTTAAAAGCAAAAAAAAAATTAAAATGTAATTTTTGACTTTAAGGGGAAAAAAAAATCTCTTTAAGCCCGAGATGCAGAAAAGACATCAGACGTCGCTCTGGTACTCCAAGGGCATAGAGCCGAGTGGGGACTATCTTGCCCTGACCCAGCTTCCTGCTCAGGCATCAGAGGGATTGGATCGGCTCCGGGCTTACTAAGCTCAGAGATGACCTGGAAGCGGCAGGAGCGGGGCACCTTTCCCGCTGCCTATAAAAGTGATCTTGTGGTGAATCCGCCGCTGGGACCACTTTTATCTGAACGCCGGCCACCTGACTGAAAAAAGATGCTGCCATAGCCCCAGTATTTAACGTCAAAGTAAGGACATACATTTACAGTTAGGTGGTTGGCAAGTGGATAAGTAGACACCTTATGATTGAGATCAGCAACAGAGTCTTCTCTTCACTCAGCTCTAATCACCTGGACTGATGCCTATTCTCCTATGCTTCTGGAAGAGGTCATTGAGATACAGTCATGCCATTAACAATTTTGTCCCTGGCAGTAAAGTGGTTAAACCCAAATACAAGGCATTGGGAACTCTCCATTGAAAAAAGCAATACCAAGTGCATATAAGCAGATATTATGTAAGTTTACTGATGAATCTTGTATTTGATTGAAGTTTTCTTTTAAGCCTGCTACCTAAGGCAAGGAAAGAATATCAGGGAAAGTAAATCCCACTGGTGCCAGTAGGATAACCATGATGTACCTTCTTGTCTGTGCAAGAGAATGGCGTTTTGCTACCGAAGGCAGCACAGCAGCTGGATCTTGTTTGCTAGTCTTCTTCTCAGACATCTGTTTGACTGGACTCTCTTGTAGCTCACCACACACTTTCTCTACCTGCAAATCAAAGCATATAATTTGATGAAATGTGTACAAAAACACTTGTGTATTCCTTACTTTCTATCTATCTATCTATCTATCTATCTATCTATCTATCTATCTATCTATCTATCTCTGTCCATCCCACTTGGCAGCAAGTCAGATGTCAGATGTTACTGATAATATCCGGCACACACTGCAGATGCATTGTAAGTCAGCAAGTTCACTAGAATTACCATATAAGTTAACTTTGATTGGAATATACCTTTGACTATAAATGTGTGGGAAGGTCCAGCATGGTGCAGTGGCAGTAAACACTCCAAGACCAGATACAACAACAGAACTGTAATTTGGTCAAAGTCCGAACACAGCTACCTGGTAGGAAGACAACCTGACCGGGAACACTTACAGGATTTTGCACAGAAGAGGATAGCAGCAGGTCTCAGATGCTCCGACAGCATCTGTCTCAAGGGATAGAATGCAGCCTGGTGGGTCTGTGCCCAAACGGGAGGCTTCCAGGAAGGATAGCATGTCCCAGTTCTTTCAATACTTGTCAGGAACATCACCCTACTGCTTATACCAGTGTTTCTCAAAATGTGTGCACATTTGCGGGTGTGCCGCGGGGAGCCTGGGAGCCATCACTGTAACAGTCGGGCCGGGGGCATGGCCGCGGTGGCTGGTCGCTGTTCCATTCTGGGAGTTGTAATCTGTGGTCAAGCACAGATGAAACTACAGCTACCAGAGTCTTGGAGGCAAGGCTTGCAAGGGAGTCGTGACTGGCTCCAGCTGAGGGGCTGGGCACTGGCAGCAACTTTAACCCAAGACCAGGAACATCACCCCCTAGGAGGATGTGGTATTCAAGGACCTGCTGAGCTGAGCTGCCAGGTGAGAGACCCTGACACTCCCAGCTGACCCCTATATCCCATTCCCCCCCCTTACACCATATTTGCCCTGCCCCAGTGATCAGGCTGCATTTATAGATACTGGTGAGGCTGCATTGATGGACACTGGTGAGGCTGCATTTATGGGCACTGGTGAGGCTGCATTTAAGGACACTGGTAAGGCTGCATTTATGGACACTGGTGAGGCTGCATTGCAAATCTTTTCAGGTGTGCCACAAAAATGTTTACATCTTTTTGGTGCACCGCAAGACAAAAACGCTTGAGAAACACTGGCTTATACCATCCCTGTCAGACAGGTGACCTGTCCCTACACTACCCAATCATAGAAAGCATGCCAAGCATAGGAGCCAGGGCCTGACCCAAGATTGATATCAGTGTCACATGGGCTGGTAGCATCCAATCAGATAGCTTCCCTGGTGACCCAGGAAACCATAGAGGAACAATATTCCTCTTGACCTCCCCTCCAACTGCAATGCCACCGTGGTCAAGCGTTACCTGCAGTGGAGAAAATAGACTGCACCTGCCTACAAATGTGTAAATTTATATCTTTGAAGCAGAAACCCCACTTTTAGCAGCCCCACTTATATGAAGCTGACCAAATGTTGACACCTTGGTGTACTTGCATTGTAATAAAAGGAGCAGGCAGTACACAAAATATGAATAGGGGTGCTCTCACTGTCAGGCTGGCTAACAATGAATAATTACCAGCTTAATACAACCCTTTAAACAATGAAATTCAATACAGAGGGCACATTCTACTAATGACATGAAAGAGCTTGACTATGTCATTCCAGCTGTCAGGGGTAGCCATAGCAGAGTGCTTTGAAAATCAGGTAACATTTTATCACGCTGTGCTAAAATGGCTCGTGCTACAGGCAGATACCTCTCACTGAAATACATTCTTTATCCACTTACGTTAACTTATGTAACCTGGACTGTAGCTGATAACTGCTTTAGTAATTCTTGTTGCTGCTGTATAATCCTTCTGCAGTGTGGACAGGGTTGAACTGAATATTTGTTAATGCAGAAGTGCAGCAGCCATCTTTAAGGAGACCACTTTGCAATACTCGTCTATGGAGTGCCTCCAGTGCAGGGAGTAGCCATCCTGGCGGGGTCTGGAGGACAGTGACTGGCTGATGCAAAAGTACAAGGGGACAGTGAACTGGACTGCTGGAGAAAAGGGAGCTCTGTTGTGCCACCAGCCTGAAGAATGCAGGGAAAAAGCCACTGTGGGGATCAACATGCACTCACACAGTGCCTTTTGTGCAGGTTCAAAGGACTCTCTGTTGCTCTGTTTCCCAACAGTCCCAGTCACTCTACAGTGTGCCAATGGAGTGCAGTGGGATCTTACATTTCATTGCAGATTGCAGTATACTATGTTTATTTCTGATTCTACTATACTATAACCTAGGCCCTTAGGCAAAGATGTGAAGACAGGAGGAACAAACTATTATGTCTGACTCTGGCATACTAAAAAAACATGAACATTTATTGAAGCATGTAAAAATGTAAGGGCCCTCTGATTCCTCCTGTATTTAATTGTATTGTAAGTGTACGGTCTGCCCTCATGTTGTAGAGCACAAATGGTTGGTGCTATATAAATCCTGTATAATAATAATAATAGTGTAGTACACAGACATAATGTATAAAGTCATAATTGCTTGTTGTTGGCTGTTTTCTGTGTTCATATTCCAAATATTGCCAATATATTGCCTTTACATTGAAAACAATTAATTGTTGCCTGTGTACTGTATCCGATTAACTGTTTGGGCTTGGCTTTTTTGCTTATGTATTGTGAAGTCAATGTTGTTTATAGAACTATATTAAAATATTATAATTTATTATTTATAAAATAAGTATTATAAAAATATAAAATATTATAATTTAGTCCACTGTAGGCCTGTCACTATCAAAAGATTCAGACGTAGCCCACTATTGTCCCCATGTTTCTCAGTGGTGCTACTATTAAAACTTTAAATTTTTTTTTTTTTAGGCAACATGATTGCTGTATATATAAAACAACCAAGATAACAAATCTTCACTGACACAATTTGTTATGCCTATCCTTCGTATTCATTTCATTTCATGATTATTGCTAAAAATAACTTGACATATTGAGGCGCATGAGTGTTAAAGTGTAAGTTACCACATTTCATATTCTTGATGGGTGTATGTTGTACCATGTATTTGTGTTAAAAAGTATCCTGTTCTCTTTGTATTTCTTCCTTTGTGTGAAATACCTGGTGATCTTGCCAGTTCCTGTGCTTTCCTAATTCAAACTGTCCATGGTAGGCATAGAAACACATGCATTCCAGCGTGATCAGTTTTCAGGTTGTGTTGGGAACAAAGCCTGCCTGCCTCCCAATGGTCTAGGCTTGTGCTGACATACCCCCCAGCACCGTTCTTCACTGGGAAGATCAGTGTATTGCTCTCCCTCTGCCTCCTGTTAACATGCCACCTCGCAGCCTCCATCCCCACCTCTCCAAGCCTATTATGCCGCTGAGAACAGAGGGAATATGATCACTTAAAAACAGAAAAAAACATGGTATTCATAATATTATATATATATATATATATATATATATATATATATATATATATATATATAAAGTGCAAATTTTCGACAATATTGACATTTTCCTACAACATGATTCATGATTCTAACTTACAGTGAACCCCCAACTTATTTTGACTATTACTACACTCGAGTCTTTTCTGTAAACACCAATAAAGTAATATTTACAATACAATATAAACAGACTGGATGTGCACGGAGAAACTAAATTAACATTCGTCCTACTGACTTACTAGTATTAGTTACAATTTGGCTGGTTTTGTTAGTTAAAGTCACCCCCAACTTATTAAAACTTGTGTTGACATATATATATATATATATATATATATATATATATATATATATATATATATTATA
>BLSH010419362.1:695888-712428 GCA_018402905.1 Glandirana rugosa
TGGACTTCGCATCTCACCGAAACTTCAGTACTCACATCTGACAAATCTTTTCTCAGTTCCTCAGCAGTCACACGGGGACTTTTCTCCACTCTACGCTTCAGGTAGCGCACAGCAGTCGAAGTCAGCATCTTCTTTCTGCCACGACCAGGTAGCGTTTCAACAGTGCCCTTTACCTTGAATTTGCGAATGATGCTTCCTATGGTGTCTCTTGGTATGTTTAACATCTTTGCAATCTTCTTATAGCCATTGCCCTTCCTGTGAAGAGTAATCACCTGTTCTCTTGTCTTCCTGGACCATTCTCTTGACCTCACCATGTTTGTAACCACACCAGTAAATGTCTAGGAGGAGCTGAGTATCACAGTCATTTTAAAGCTGCCTAATTGGTGCTTATTAGGCTTTATTGCTGCTCCCTGATATCCACAGGTGTTTTTAATGCCTGATTGAAAACACTTCATTGAACCTCTGTTCTTCAGAGTGGTAGTCTTTAAGGGGTAGAATAATTATGTCAATGAAGAATTCACAAAATAAACATTTACTACTGTATTACAAAACTAATTGATGTCATTTTAGTTGCATATGGTTCTTTAAGAAGTCCTTGTAGGATTTCATTCAGAATACAATTACAAATGTACACTAAATTTCCTAAAACCATTTACAGCATTGGGGGTTGAATAATTTTGAACACAACTGTATATATATATATATATATACAAACATTTTACCTTGCATTTCTATTTTAAACGTAATGGGTTACAGTATTTTACAAGGTGAAGGTTTGCAAATACTTAAAAAAATCTGCCCCAGGTGTCAATTACACTAAATATGTCACTGGTGCCCAAGTGCTATACTTACATTTTACAGTGAAGCCCATTTACAGAAGCCTGAACTGGCAATAAACTTCAATTACCAAATAATGTTGATAAACACTATTCAAATTTTAATTTGACTGCCAAAATGAGCGGATACTTCAGTAAAATGGGTCTCTGTCCTAATGGCTACCAGTGTAAGAAAAGGAGCATTTTTCCACTAATTGTGAGTACACCCCTGTCATTTTTTAAATATTTTATTCCATCTTTTCATGTGACAACACTGAAGAAATGACACTTTGCTACAATATAAAGTGGTGAGTGTACAGTAAAGCCCGCAGCAAAAAAAAAAAAAAAAATAGGCTCAGGGCTGCATGCTGGGGTGAGCAGGGGAACGGCAAGCAAGGGGTTAAGTTGTTTAGACTGGAAGTGGGGAGGGGAGCTTCCTCATTTGCGGTGGGATGGACAGAGGGTGGGGGCTGGAGCGGATGTGGAGAGACATGAGGCAATCGTTGCTGGAGACAGGAAGAAGCAGCAGAGATCGCAATGTCTCTCTGCACGCTGCTCCCCCCCCCACCCCCTCCGTTTACACATGGCTGAGATTGAGCAGCTGCTGAAGCAGCTGAGAGTGGCAGCGGATGCCAGGGGCCCCAGATGGCTGGAGGAACAGGTCTCCTCACTGCTCGGTGGGGAGAGCCCTGTTGAGGAGGACAGGACACCACAGCGTGCTCAGCGGTCACGGCCGCCAGAGCGTTACAGTCCGCCGCATGCTTCCGGAGCTGGAGCCCATCAAGCATGGACCCTTCTGGGAGGAGGGCGCTGCCCCCCACTGATGCGGCCAGTGCCACCCCAGGTAGGAATCCCCGTCACAGGCGCAGCTCCTCCGGGCAGGGGCCTTCACCACCTACACCCGCCCTTCCCCGCCTGACCGTCGTGGAAGACCGGATGTTGCGGCTGCCCCCCCTGGTGATGTCCCGGCCAGCAGGGTGGCCTGGAGAAGCAGGAGGGGAGTGGCGCCCCCGGTGGTGCGGCCAGCACAGGGTCCGGTCCGGAGTTCTGGGAGGAAGAGGCCCCGTTTCACTGGTGGCGGGTTACGGCCCTCACAGCGCGGAGAGGAGGAGGACTATCGGCCTGGACCCTCGGTGCCACCCAGCGCTTGCCAGGACAGCCGTTCACAGGCATCACCAGACAGGTCGGAAGGGGAGTTGTCCAGTTCCAAAGACGGAGATGTTCCTGGCCTCTCGTCAGCGGTGGATGCCGGAGCGGCGGCTGCAGGTGCTCGCCCTGCACAACCTGGTAAGTCCTCTATGACTAATAATGTTGCTTTTCTTACAGGATTGCAAGGTGGGTTACTGTCTAAGCGGGGGCAAGGTGTGGAAGCTGGCGTTAGTGGGTCGGCGGCGGCTGGTGTGGCTCCCGCTGTGCATGTCGCGGACCGTAGGTCTGCTGCATCCGTAACGGTGGCAGGCCTGCAGGATCTGGTGACGGGTTTGCAAGCTCTGGTTCAACGGTTCGACTCGAGCTCAGCGCCTGTCCCGTCTCCCACGGTGGCGTGGGTGCAAGGGGGGGCAGCTGGGCCGTCGGTGGGTCCCGCGGCGTCGATTGGGAGTAGTCGGCCCCCTCAGCAGGGAAGGATGCGATAGGGACCCCAGCGGTGACTTCTGCGGATACGGCATCTGGGGATTCGGGATCGGATCCCAAGAGCACAGGTAAGTCTCAGGATTCAGTGCGCTTGGCGTATTCCACCAAGTGCGAAGTGTACGTCTGCTTTGAGGACCTCCTGGGCGCGCACCTCAAGCCAGAAGTACGGGAAAACATTTGGAAAGATGAGTACGTAGAAATTTTTACATTCCTTCCCCTTGAAAAATTCAACCTGGACAGGGTCAAGCTGGAGAAGTCGAAAAAGGAGGATGAAGAAAAACGTAGGTATCGCTTGATTCCGCGAACATTTAGTAATTGGTTGCAGGCCTTTGCTATTCTGGCCAGCGTGATTGGGGAGAAACATCCTGATAACTGTTCAGCGCTCTTCTGCTACATGGATGCCATCAGTGAAGCGCACCGGGTTTACGGGGGGGTGGCATGGCTGCGTTATGATGAGCAGTTTCGTCAACGCAAAGCCATTAGGCCAGCGTTACGGTGGCACCACAAGGATATCAGCCTGTGGATGTGCCTCATGACCTCGGCCCAGGTGGGGTCGCCGTTTCCGAGTGGGGCCGGTGGTCTGAGTACCCCAGGACAGCCGGCTGGCAAGCGAAAGGGTTGCTGTTGGCAGTTCAATGAAGGAACGTGCCGTTTCGGTTCCTCGCGCCGGTACAAGCACGAGTGCTCAAGTTGCGGCGGGTCCCATTCTTTTTCATGCTGCCTTAAACAAGGCAAGGGACGTCCCAGGGATACTCAAGGAAAAAGGGACAATGGTGGAAAGGATGTGTCCTTTTCTAAATAAGTATCCGGACCGAGCGGCGGTACGGTTGTTGGAGGAGGGGTTTTCAGTGGGCTTTGTTATTCAATGCTCCCTTGTCAGTATTCCGTCCATGGCGGATAATTTGCGCTCTACCCGGGCGAATCCGGAAGTGGTCTCGGACAAATTAGCCAAGGAGGTAGAGTTGGGTCACATGCCCGGGCCATTCACCCGCCCTCCCCTGCCCGATTTGGTGGTTTCCCCGCTGGGTTTGGTGCCTAAGAAGGAACCGGGGAAGTTCCGTCTTATCCATCATCTGTCTTTCCCTAAAGGTTTTTCGGTAAATTATGCCATTGATCCGGAAACGTGTGCGGTGCCTTACACCTCATTCAACGCGGCTATTTATTTGGGTTTGTTGTTATGGGTCGGGGGCGCTCATGGCAAAACCTGACATAGAGGCGGCTTTTTGCTTACTGCCGGCACATCCGCAAAGTTTTCACCTATTGGGTTGCAGGTGGCTCGAGGCGTTTTACGTCGACCGCTGTTTGCCAATGGGTTGTTCGATCCCTTGCGCGTTTTTTGAGAGATTCAGTTCGTTTATTGAATGGGTGGTCAGGGAGGTTTCAGGAGTCAGTTCCGTCATCCATTACTTGGATGATTTTTTGTGTATAGGCCCCTCCGGGTCCACGGTGTGCGGAGTGTTGTTGGCCACCATCCAGCACATAGCGGAGCGCTTTGGTATTCCGCTGGCTGGTGAAAAAAGACCATTAGGTTTTTGGGGATTGTCATAGACACGATAGCCATGTAATGCCGCCTGCCCGCTGACAAATTGTCGGCTCTAAAGGAGGAAATTGTTGGGATGGTAGGAAAACTGAAAGTTTTGCTCCGGCAACTTCAGTCTCTATTCGGCCGGCTCAATTTTGCTTGTCGCATTCTGCCTATGGGCAGAATTTTTAGCTGACATTTGTCTGCAGCTACGGCGGGTGTGTCTTCACCTAGTCACTTTGTCACATTGACCAGGACCAGGGAGGATCTGAAGGTGTGGCACGCCTTCCTGGGCTCCTTTAATGGCCGTTCCCTGTGGCAACAAGGTCCAATCAGTGACTTTGATCTGGAACTTTATACGGATGCAGCTGGCTCCATGGGCTATGGTGCCTTCTACCGGGGGCGGTGGAGAGAGAAGTGGTGGCCGTTGGAATGGAGGGAGGCGGGGTTTCTCCCGAACATGGTATTATTGGAACTTTTTCCAGTTTTGGTTGCCATTGCAATATGGGGGGACTCATTTCGGGACAAAAAGATTTGTTTACATTTCGATAATATGGCGGTAGTGCAGATTCTTAATCAGCTGTCGGCTGCCTCCATGCCGGTGATCCAGGTGTTGCAGAATTTGGTTTTGCGTTGTTTACGGTTAAATGTTTTCATTTATGCAGTGCACCTGCCTGGGGTGAATAATACAGTGACGAATGCTTTGTCTCATTTGCAGTTGGACGAGTTTTATGCATTAGTACCGAAAGCGGAGCAATATAGGGAGCCTTGCCCGCAGGAATTGTGGCGGGTTGCCCTGGGGTAGCGTCAATACTGCTGCAACAATCATTGAGTGCATCGACGTGGGCAGCGTATTCTAAGGTGTGGAAAGAATGGGAGGTTCTTTTGGCCCAGGTAGGGGCGGATGGGGTAAGTACAGAACTCCCTTCCCTGTTGTTATATTTCATTTGCTTGAATTTTGAGCAGGGAGTGTCGGCCTCGGCAGTCACCAGAAAGATGTCTGGGCCTTCCTTTTCAAAGCTTGGGGTGTTCCAGATCTTACCAAGGAATTCTTGGTCCGTCAGGCATTAAAAGGGTACAGACGAGGGGTGCGGTGGCGTGACTGCAGCCGCCCGGTTACCTTTTGCCTGCTACAGACGTTATGGACGCAAGCCGGTTTAGTTTGTGATTCGGAGTATGAGGCTGTGTTGTTCCGAGCGGCTTTTGTACTGGCGTTTTTTGGGGCCGAATTAGCGAATTGGTCAGTCCGTCCAAGACGGCGCATGGAGGGCTGTTAGTACAGGAGGTAAGTTATTCTCAGTTTTCGGTGGCGTTACTGATTCGGCGCTCTAAAACTGATCAACTGGCTCGGGGTCGGTGTGTGCACCTTTATAGTATTCCGGGTACCCCCCTATGCCCAGTATCAATGGTGGAGGTATATGGGCAGTGCCGTTCGCATTGGGAGGGTTCTTTCCTTCTACACTTAGTTGGTTCAGCCCTGTCGAAATTTCAGCTCATGGCGGTGTTTCGACGTTGCTTGGGCAAGGCTGGTATTGAGGTATGGAAGCCGCTCGGTGGGGATTGGATGAAGCAGTCATTTGGCGTATCGGGCGATGGGAATCTGATCGTTTTAGGCTTTATGTTCGGCCAGAACTGATGTGATTGGCTAATATGTTATTTTACTGGTTGCTGTGATTTTGTTTTGTTTCGTTACAGGGACCCCCCCTTGCCTCATTTGGATTTCGGGGCATTCTTTTGTCTTCTGGTGGGCAAAAGGGCTGATGTTAGACCCAATGGGCATCAGCTGGGTTTTAGCAGGGACGAGGCCACGGTTAGGTGGATTGGCATCCCTGGGTTGTTGTGGTGCAGGGTCCTGCCAGAAGTGCACCACTTTGCTCGTTTGGACAGAGCTCCCGATGTGCTAGTTCTACATGTCGGGGGTAACGATTTGGGAGTTCGGTCCATGCAGCATCTGTCTCGGGATATCAGGTTTGACTTCCTTAGACTGCGCACGGCATTTCCTAGACTGCTGGTGTTCTGCTCGGACATGGTGGGGGGCACTTCTTGGCGCTTTGCCAGGTCAGCTGCTAAAATGAACAAATCGCGGATAAAGGTTAATAAGGAGGTGGGCCGCTTTGTGGCACACAATGGATGGTTTACGGTTAGACACCGTGAACTGGAGGTGGATACCTGGCGGTATCTGCGGAGCAATGGTGTACACCTGAATGCTGTGGGTATTAATTTGTGGGGCTTAGGCATTCAGGATGGTGTACAGCGCTCCTTGCGTTTGTGGAGGGGCTCACGGGTGTAAGGTTTCACACCTGTGCACGGTGGCGGTTGAGTCTGTGCAGGCATTGCCCATTGGAAAGGAAAGTTGGTCCCCCCGAGCCGGTGTTGCGCAGCTGGGGGGGTAGTCAACTGGTGGTTGTCCTGGAGCCGGCATTATGTGGCTGGGGATAGTCAAGCGGGGGGTTTTTCCAGAGCCAGTGTTGCGCAGCTGGGGATAACAATAACAGGAAAAAGTATTAAAGTAATACTCATTCTGGATCGGTGATGGGATGCCTCCTAAGACATGCAACCTAGTGTGCAAGCTGGAACTTTGTGTTTTGTATTAGAGTTCATGGTCATTGTTATTTATTAATAAATGGGCGAGCGGCCAATTTTCTCCACAACGGTGTCACGAGTCGTTTGTTGTAGAGCGTTAAGAGTTATATTGGGAGAGTTACATTCTGGTGTACCCTAGCCAAGTAAAGCCTGCAGCAAAAAAAAAAAAAAAAATAGGCGCATGGCTGCATGCTGGGGTGAGCAGGGGAACGGCAAGCAAGGGGTTAAGTTGTTTAGACTGGAAGTGGGGAGGGGAGCTTCCTCATTTGCAGTGGGATGGACAGAGGGTGGGGGCTGGAGCGGATGTGGAGAGACACGAGGAATTAGTTGCTGGAGACAGGAAGAAGCAGCAGCGATCTCCCGCCCTCCCGCCCTACAAGCTGCTGGCTGCGAAGTTGTTCTGACCCAGTGTGGCAGTTGAGTCTGTGGAGGCATTGCCCATTGGAAAGGAAAGTTGGTCCCCCCGAGCCAGTGTTGCGCGGCTGGGGGGGTAGTCAACTGGTGGTTGTCCTCGAGCCGGCGTTACGTGGCTGGGGATAGTCAAGTGGGGGGTTTTTCCCCAGCCGGTATTGCGCGGCTGGGGATAACAATAACAGGAAAAAGTATTAAAGTAATACTCATTCTGGATTGGTGATGGGATGCCTCCAAAGACATGCAACCTAGTGTGCAAGCTAGAACTTTGGGTTTTGTATTAGAGTTCATGGTTATTGTTATTTATTAATAAATGGCCGAGCGGCCAATTTTCTCCAGAACAGTATCACGAGTCGTTTGTTGTAGAGTGTTATGAGTTATATTGGGAGAGTTACATTCTGGTGTACCCTAGCCAAGCTTGTATAACAGTGTAGATTTGCTGTCCCCTCGAAATAACTCAACACACAGCCATTAATGGCTAAACAGCTGGCAACAAAAGTGAGTACACCCCTACCCTAAGTTAAAATGTCCAAATTTGGCCCAATATTGGTCAATATTTTGTGTTGCCACCATTATTTTCCAGCACTGCCTTAATAGTCTTGGGCATGGAGTTCACCAGAGCTTCACAGGTTGCCACTGGATTCCTCCTCCACTCCTCCATGACGACAACACATAGCTTGTGGATGTTAGAGACCTTGCGCTCCTCCACCTTCCATTTGAGGATGCCCTACAGATTCTCAATAGGTCTTAATCTGGAGACATGCTTGGCCAGTCCATCACCTTTATCCTTAGCTTCCTTAGCAAGGCAGTGGTCGTCTTGGAGGTGTGTTTGGGGTCGTTATCATGTTGGAATACTGCCCTGCGGCCCAGTCTCCGAAGGGGGGGGGGGATCATGCTCTGCTTCAGTATGTCACAGTGCGTGTTGGTATTCATGGTACCATCAATGAACTGTAGCTCCCCGATGCCGGTAGCACTCATGCAGCCCCAGATCATGACTCTCCCACTACCATGCTTGACTGTAGGCAAGACACACTTGTCTTTGTACTCCTCACCTGGTTGCCACCACACACACTTGACACCATCTGAACCAAATACGTTTATCTTGGTCTCATCAGACCATAGGACATGGCTCCAGTAATCCATGTCCTTAGTCTGCTTGTCTTCAGCAAACTGTTTGAGGGCTTTCTTGTGCATCATCTTTAGAAGAGGCTTCCTTCTGGGACAACAATACAGCCATACAGACCAATTTGATGCAGTGTGTGGCGTATGGTCTGAGCACTGACAGGCTGACCCCCCCCACCCCCCACCCCTTCAACCTCTTCAGAAATGCTGGCAGCACTCATACGTCTATTTCCCAAAGACAACCTCTGGATATGACACTGAGAACGTGTACTCAACTTCTTTGGTCAACCATGGCGAGGCCTGTTCTGAGTGGAACTTGTCCGGTTAAACCGCTGTATGGTCTTGGCCACTGTGCTGCAGCTCAGTTTCAAGGTCTTGGCAATCTTCGTATAGCCTAGGCCATCTTTATGTAGAGCAACAGATCCTCAGAGAGTTCTTTGCCATGAGGTGCCATGTTGAACTTCCAGTGAGAGAGTGAGAGTGATAACACCAAATTTAACAAACCTGCTCCCCATTCACACCTGAGACCTTGTAACACTAACGAGTCACATGACACTGGGAAGGGAAAATGGCTAATTGGGCCCAATTTGGACATTTTCACTTAGGGGTGTGCTCACTTTTGTTGCCAGTGGTTTAGACATTAATGGCCGTGTCTTGAGTAATTTTGAGGGGACAGCAAATTTTCACTGTTATACAAGCTGTACACTCACTACTTTACATTGTAGCAAAGTGTCATTTCTTCAGTGTTGTCACATGAAAAGATATAATAAAATATTTACAAAAATGTGAGGGGTGTACTCACTTTT
The DNA here is from genome assembly GCA_018402905.1 of Glandirana rugosa. Lineage (NCBI taxonomy): Eukaryota > Metazoa > Chordata > Amphibia > Anura > Ranidae > Glandirana > Glandirana rugosa. The sequence continues at coordinate 704,780 of BLSH010419362.1, forward strand.
GTGACATACTGTATATATATATTCATTGCACATGTTGGATTTCCCTGTTTTTAGACTGTTTTTAAGTTTACTGTAATTATTTGGGGTATTGTTACCATGTTTGCCCCCATTGCTCTCATACTGGTTGTAATGATTCCCTGGGTGGATGAACACTTCAGCCCATGCAAGTTCAGTATGGTTTAACGGTAGGCTGTCCTGACATGCCCAGTCACTTGACTCTCCCTTCTTATACCACCCTAAACATGGCCGCATCTATTGCCTGATGAGGGAACACGAATGTTCCCAAAGCGTGAACCTCCCACTCCACCATTCACTCGGAAGTGACGTCAGTGGCAGTGCCTGAGCCCATCTGAGTCTCTGGAAGTGCTGGAAGCAAGCAGCACAGCCTGAACCAGCGGCTATCCGGTGTCCCTGACCTCAACCTGTCCTCCCCAGTAGTGGATGAACCATAGTATATTTACTACATGCGCTGACTACCCTTTTATTTTGTGAGTTGCCAATTGTTATTTATTGTTATTTTTAATAAAACGGCATACCAATTGCTGCTCTTAGATGGCACTCCTCTCCTTTTGTCTTGCATTTCCACAGGTTCTCTTCTAGCTCATTCCAGAGCCGGCAGCCATCTGAAGCCAGCATTACATCCCTTGAGCTCCCCATCTTTCTTGAACCCTCCTACGAACTGCCTATGCCCTCTCCTTGACAGAAAGCTCCATTGCCCCCACTTTCTCTCTGCCCGGCTCTTTAGTGCGCACAGGGATTTGTATGTGTGTTTTCTCTCACTTCTTAACTTATCACTGCTCATTTGAGGGACACAACTTAAGGGGGCACTTTTCCTATGACAAGCAAAGAAAGGGAGCGCTTCACCACTAAACACCAATGTAAGAAATATAATTCTTACAATGACCATCTAAATGGTAAGTATTCTTCTGTTTAGACTTTCTGAACTTGAAGAATATTTCAAGTGAACCACTCATAAGAGAAATATGACAACTGCAATTGCAAACCTGCTTTTGAATTACTAGTTACCGGGATATCATGCTCATTCATTGGCTTTAGTACTCTAAGTCAGCCTTGTTCAACCAGGGTGCCCAGGCACCCTGGGGTGCCTTCAGGTTTCTTCAGGGGTGCCTTTGTAAAATCCCTAAAAATGCCCCAAAATCTAAGGCTGGATTCACACCATTGCGGTGCGAATTCCAGCCTCTCTGCTGCCGGGAAGGGACGGAGCCGCCGTTCGGCGGCTCCTGTCCATTCCCACAGCGCAGCAGCTGCGGGGGGAGAGATGGGGGAGGAGCCGCGAGCAGGGGAAAATATCCCCGTTCAGTGCGGAGTGCATCTCCGTGTTAGATGCGCTCCCACTGGACTCAACGGGCTGGGAATTCGCACCGCATTGCACAAAAAACGTGTGCGGTTTTTGTGCAATGCGGAGTGCGAATGCACCGCACAGATGTGAACTGGACACATTGAAAACAATGTGTTTTCAAGTGTCCTGCGAATTGGATGCGGTTTAAGCCGCATCCAATTCGCATAGGTGTGAACCCAGCCTTATACATGACAGTGAGTGGGTCAAGCCTGCCTTTTAGTTATACAAAGCCACAGGTTTTCATTGTGCACCATTAAAACCTTCTAGCCGCTGGCACCCTAACAACCAATGATGTCATCAGCATCTGCACAGTACCTTTGTGTGAACCTCCCCTGTGCCTCTCCGTCAGCACTGGGATCACATTAGCTGAGTGAGGGAGAGAAACTAAGGGTGAAGAGAAACGTTCGAATATAAGTCAGTATCAGTGTGTTTGCTTTGGAAGAATAAATCAGCCCTAACATGTTTGGATGTTGCTGTGTTATGTAAAACTAAACATTTTAGAATGGGGTGCCTCGAGATTGTCCAGAATTTTAAAGCGTCTTTACTGAAAAAGGGTTGAGAATGAAACACTGCTCTAAGTCATTGAAATGAAATGCAGATCAGGGCAGGCAAAGAAAAGTCAGAAGACGTATCACCATAAATGTTTTGGGTCAGTAAGACAAATAAATACATTTCAATGGCGGCCAGGCAATAAGCATTTTCAAGAGGAGATGTCAGCAGTGGCAGACACCGTGTTTCTGTTAAGGTAGGTTTACTTTCACTTCTGATGCATCTCAGATTGGTAGTACGATAGACTGATAAATATGTGCAATTTGTTAAATAAACTGAGCATTGTAGATACAAAAAGAACTAACTTAGAACTAATCTATTCCACACCCATTATATATAATACAATAAGACCTTTCCTACTTCCTAATGCTATTCTCTTTTGTAAAATAAGCAGTTCTAATGAACAGACCATGAAGTTTGATGGCACAGAATGACCCACGAGCTTTCCAGTACAACAATTAGCTGGTTCCTGGAATGACCATCATTTTTCACAGCCATCCGTGACTGCAGTGATGGATTAGTACACAAGATCACATTGTTCTGGGTGAAACTGAGGCATGTGAGCACAAAACAAGCCACAATTCACCACTGATGGTACACCGGCTTCTTTTCTTTTTTTTTTTTTTAATTGCCAATAGGGATGATGATAACATACACATTGAAAACAAATTCTTATGTGCATAGCTTCAGCACATGCAAATCATTTTATACACATAAATACTGTTTTCAGTGCAAAAGTATGCAAGAGTAATTTCATCAGTTTCTTGTTTTACTGTTTGTAGAAGTATAGGTATTTAAAAAGGTATTATTGAAAAGGAAACCTGTCCATGTACTATATATACAAAAGTCCTCTTTGTGATTATAATAAAGCTTACCTGTAGGTAAAATGAATATCCCATAAAAATGCACCATTTAGGAGATATTTGTTCTTTTGGCAGCTAGTGACGTCACCAGCGCATGCGCTCTGAAGGAATGGCATACCCGTGCTGTTCCTTTAGAGCGCTGTGCCTTGACTCCCGCTTGACATCATCGCGGCTCAGCCATTCAAGCTGCCGGAGCCCACAAACCCAGAAGGAAAACTAGGTGCAGATGGAAGCCATTTCAGTGATGACAGTGCACTGCTGAAGGGCTTCATTCTAATGTAAGTATTTTATAATGTGCTTGTATGTGATACATACTAGCACATTGTGCCTTTGCTTTGCAGGAGATTTTTTTTTAAATGTTGCAGTCTACTTCCGTTTTAAGAGTCCTGATGATATCATGTATATACAGTTTGCATGCATACAGTCATGTGAAAAAATAAGTGAAAACATGAAAATTGTTTTTTTTTCTTAACATATTTGAAAACATTAGATCTTGATTCAAGATTTGAGGTGCCTACAGACAAACGTGATAAACATGAATTAATGACTAATAAAACTGACACATGTATTAATTTTCATAATCTATCAAAATCGAATCATCTTTAATGGAAGCACAAGAGAGAGTACAGAGAGTATGTAGGCACCGCTCAGACCGTGTTCAGCTCCAAACTCAGTGCAGGTGCTAGCCTCGGCTCATCACCGTCAATAGTAATGCCAAGAAGAAGAAGATGGCTGCACACCACACCGGCAGGATATTAATGAATATTCCTTTATTCATTACCTGTTGGGTGACACCAGGAGTGCCTGCGTTTCCAGACATACACCATGTTGTTGTCATAATCCAATTTACCCTGCATCATTTTGTCTTTTTTGGTGTCAATAATACTTTTCTCTAAACGATTAAGTCTCTCATTTAATGTTCTGTCAAGGTCAGCAAAGTCAATCGTACCTTGTAGAGGTTTGATGTCCTCCTGTAAACTCGATACTTCTTTTTGCAATTGTTCAGTCTCCTTGTTTTTGGAGGCAATGTTGATGTTCATGAGAGAGATAGAACAAGCTGAAAGGGTATCTCTTTTTCAAATCCTCAAATTGCTCTAACACTGGGTGAAGCTTAAAGCACATTGCATATGGCACAACTGTCAAAAGTGCGTAACGCACCAAGTGCAGAGGTCAGGAGCGCATATCACACACAAAGAGCTATAGTAGATGACTATTCTGATGTCAACTCCCATTGAGAATTGGTAACCTCTTCAGACTGGGGAATCTTGGAATATAAACATCAACAATACAAAAGGCCTAGTGCATTACCAAAAATAATTGTATTAATGAAATAAAACCTATGAGTGCATACTCACAATAGCCAAAGGCTAAAACAGAGAGCAGGGGAGTTAGGAGTGTGTACAGTACACCGTACAGAGGTCAGGGATGTGTAACACACAGAGTGCAGGCATCAGGGGTAAGAAACATACAGAGCACAGAGGTCAGGTGTCAGTTACTTGATTGGAGGCCGAGGTGTTAAGAGGGCTTCCCGTGCAGTTAGGCGCCCTTGAAGCTGGGAACAGGGAGCGCTGGGCCCAAAGAGGCAGGGGTCACTGGCTGTCAAAGAACAATGGGGTAGTTCCTAAGAGTCGCACATCTAGGTATCTTAGAGTGTTGAGTAGAGTGGCAACCTTAGCCTGGACTTCAACCAGGCCATGCCCCCAACACATTTCACTCGGCCCCTGGAGCTTAGTCATCCCGTATCAGCACTCTAGCAGTAGCTGCAGAAGCATTGACTACATACCTTTCACCACTGAGCCTGAGCGGCACATACATATTGCCTGGGTCACCGGCTGTGGTAGGCTGATGAGACGTCTACGGAAAGGCAGGCTGTGATTGAGATGCACTGCTGGGATGGCCGAGGGTCAAATACAGATCAGCAGGCAGGAGAGAGGTCACAGGATCAAGCCAATGGTCAAGCCGGGTAATCAGATCAGAGTGGTCAAGACAAGCCGGGTCGGTATCGGGAGATCACGCAGAATCAGGAACACAGGAGTATGCAGGGAAAGCTGAAGATCATCCAGCAACTAATGGCTCCTTCCACTGGGTTTACATAGGGCACTGGGTGCCAACATTTGTCATGCATTGCGTGCACTCTGGCGTGGCACACAGATTCTCCTGGCCGTTCTAGACCTTCTGCGCATAAGCATTGGCACATTCCTTCATGCCAATGGAGAATACATGTGCCACTGTCTTCTATGGATCGTCCCCCCCCCCCAAGAGGCAGCCTCTGTATGCCCAAGCAAGCACGCTTCTCGGGACATTTGTTGAAGAACTTGCGAATGAGCTTAGGGACGTGAACATGTCTTGCTGGTTCCCATGAGTTTTACTCAGGAGCTTATCTTTTTCCACTTAATAAGATACTGAGCTTGACTACTCCTTTTTCGGCAGTCCAAGATAGCCTCTACCTCAAACTCTGGTAGATCTTCTCGTCCCGCAAAGGGACTGGCAGTGGCTGGTTTGAGTAGGGAAATATGAAACACTGGGTGAACCTTATAAGAGCTCGGCAGAGATAGTTTGAAGGCCACAGGATTAATTTGTTTCTTGATTATGAAAGGGCTAATGAATCTAGGACCCAGCTTCCTTGAAGAGCAAGGTAACTTAAGGTTTGTAGTGGACAGCGACACCTTGTCCCCAACCTTCAGTGTTGGTCCTTCTCTCTTCTTCTTGTCATAGTGCCTTTTATAATCTTCTTGTGCCTTTTGCATAGTCTCCTGCAAAACTTGGTAATTCTCCCGGATGAAGGTTACCCTGTCCTGTACTGCTAGTACTGCTGCTTTTGGAACAGTGTTGGGTGAAAACCGTAATTCGCCCAAAACAGTGACTGGTTGGTTGAGAAGCGTGTATGGAATTGTTATATGCAAACTTGGCATGGGAGTAAAGCTACCCAGTTATCTTGTGGTGAAGGTATTGCTCCAGTGTCTGATTTGTTCTCTCTGTCTGACCATTACTTTGCGGGTGGTAAGCAGATGAAAGGCAGACTTCAATGTTCAAGGCCTTGCAGAGAGCCCTCCAGAATCTGGAGGTGAATTGTACTCTTCTGTCAGAGACGATGCTGTCGGGCAGACCGTGTAGTCTTACAATTTCTTTGATAAAGAAATGGGCTGTATCTATAGCAGAGGGAGTACCCACCAGGGGCAAAAAAATGGTCAACCATTACCAAGATAGTGGAAAACCCCTCCAAGGGGGGCAAGTCTACAATAAAGTCCATGGACAACATTCTCCAAGGGTGCTCTGGGACCGGTATTGGTATTAACAAACCCCAAGCTTGCATGTAACCTCCCTTGTTCCAGGCACAGGTGGTACATGACTTCACGTAGTCTTTGCAATCCCACTTTAGGTTCGGCCACCAGTATTAGCACTGGGTCAGTTCAGAAGTTTTATGGGCCCCGAAGTGGTCGGCAAGCTGGTGATCATGAAAGGTCTTGCTTCCTCAGGCACAAAAATTTTATTTCCATGCCACAAGAGTCCCTCCTGTCTCCGGAGTGTAGAAGTCTTGGATTCTTAATATTGAGCGAAGGCTTGTTCAAGGGTTGACTTTAGGTCAGGTTGAACCAGTAAAAAATTCTGAGGAGACAAAATGGTACTGGGGGCCACAGTCTCTGGCGTCTCCGGAAACATACATGATAGTGCATCTGCTTTCCCATTCTTGGAGACAGGCCGATATGTAAGATGGAAATTTAACCTTGAGAAAAATAGAGCCCATCGAGCCTGCCGTGGTCCCAGATGTTTTGTTGATCTCAGATATTCCAGGTACTTATGGTCTGTGAATATCATAATGGGATGAGCTGCTCCTTCCAATAGATATTGCCATTCCTCCAATGCAATCTTTATCACTAATAGCTCTCGATCTCCCACGTCATAGTTCCTTTCAGCTTGACTCATCTTTTGGGAAAAGAGAGGAACTGGGTGGAGCAATGCCTTAGGACCCTGTCATTGGGATAGGACAGTCCCTGTGGCGATCTCTGATGCATCAAACTCCAAAACAAAGGGCAGAGCTGGATCCAGATACTGCAAAACAGGGGCAGATGTAAACAAGGCTTTAATTTGTCAAAAGCAGCCTGAGCCTCTTGTGACCACTTGAAAAAGGTGTGTTTATGCGTCAGCTGGGTGATTGGGGTAATAATGCCAGAAAAGTCTTTAACCTGTTCCTTACCGAGTCATTGTAAAATGACGTCGGCAGGAACCTCTCATCGATCCGGGCCGACATCATATGACAATGGCCGCTTCTCGCCGCCAGGGGCCCGCAGAGCGGCGATCACAGATCGATCGTCTGCCGGGGGGGTCGAGCCCTCCCCGAACGGGGTAAAGAGCCAATAAAATTGGCTCTTTACCACGTGACCGGCTGTGTCCAATCACAGCCGGTCACTACCGATCTTCCCATGCATGCTGCTCGTGCGTGCCCCTGGGGGCACGCAGCGCGGCGATCGGGGCTGAGGCTTGTCCCTCGGACAAAGCCCAGCTCCGATCAGTGTAAAGAGCCAATAGAATTGGCTCTTTACCACGTGACTGGCTGTGTCAATCACGGCGCGACGCACGGGGGTCCCCGTGCGTGCTCGTCGTACGTACCCTTCTAGCCATCACTGGCCGACACTAACCTGTGTCGGCCAGTGCACCATTTCTCGGTTAAAATAACCGAGAAATGGGGCAAGCCCCTCCCGAGCTGGGGGGGCCGTCTGCTAGCTAGACACTAGCGGCGAGACGCCCGGGGACCGCCGCTCTTCGCCGGTAACAGTATACTACAGCCGGGCCTAGCTACTCTCCAAGGACGGCTGCAGTAAAATGTTACTGAGCCATTCCTTGTCCAATTTCTGAAAAGACCGTAATAATGGGGTTAG